>CARXXK010001462.1:0-25989 GCA_949089665.1 Macrosiphum euphorbiae
ATTTAGAGAGTATACGCCGTATACCCCCGTATACCCCAAAATACCCCACTGACTGTATACTGTGATAAATTGATAATTCGATACCCGGATTATTAAGGTCATGCAACGGAAGCACTTTTAGTTTTATTCATTGTTGATATTTTATAAATTAATACCAATATTCAAATGCCGACATCTCCTTCAATTATTAACACATTAATGTAAACGAACCGTCAAAATTCATTAAAAATTAAACTGTGCACGAATAATATTTCAAAAATATAGGTTCCCATTTGAATTTTAAAAGTTGACTCTCAAACCTCCCCATCCTAATTATCAAAAAATTATTTAATATCAAATTAATTTAGATTATATGATTCAAATCGGTTTTCACATAGGTCATTTTCCCCTAATTTAAATATATCATGTTGAAATCTACTGTCACATGATGTGCTATGACCTAACCTACATATATTTCACCCAAATACCGAACGATGGGAAGTTGTAAGACAAAAAAGGTGAATATGTATGAACAATAGTGATGCGCAAACGACAACCGGTGATTTAATATATGATAATATAGCAAACACATTTTTCATTATAATACCTATGATTTATAATAATATAATCACGACTACTCACGTCGGAAAAATGTATTTTTTTACTAATAAGTCTTTGTAACTAATATTAATAGTAATAATCATAGGTACTTGTATAAGTAAATAATAAATTAATACATTTTCCATAATGAGTTCTAATGAACAATCTATAATTGCGGCGCTATATTATTTACTATGTAGGTTGTAGGAGTTAGTAGTTTTTTAAGACTACAAAAACTACCCACAACCTGAGTTGAGCACTCAAGTTGTGACCTACGATACGCGATATGTGTTTGCAATATTTTATTACTGAGACAGCCAAAGGTGAGCCATATTAAAAAGCATAGAATTAGTATATTATAATAATATATTATATTATTCACTTATGATTGCTTGCATGAATTTGTAGAAGTCATTGTGCGTGACAATGCAGTTGTAGATATTACCAACGACCTTTGTTTCTCGCGATTAAAGTCGTTGTACCTGATGCGTCCTCTCGTTAAAATATATATAAAATAATATTTTATTGACTACAAAATATGACACTATGTGACGATAATATAAATGATAAAAAAAAAAGTGGCCAAGTAATATATAAGTATATAGTCGCTAAAAATATTAATGTTTCAAAGTATCATTAGAATTTATCGAGTAAATTGCGATGAAATTGATTTTTGAAAACACTATTTGTTAGTCAATGCATCGAGTAAAATACATAATTGACTAGAAAAATTTATTTAAATTTAACAATCACATGGCAAGATACTCGATAAATCTAAATAGATAATTATTAAATATATATTAAAAATAATATTCTTAATTTACGGAGATAATACATAATTTTATTTAGTATAAATAATAAATAACATATTTATGGGCAATACCCCGGTACCTACTTGGTTTCACAAATCCAAAACTGAATTACGAACGTATGATATGTTTAATACTATTATGATACAGTATCGCCATAAGCTTTTAAAATATTTCATAACTGTAGCGGGGAAAGACGTGACCTTAGGGAGGCGCCAAATGTTTATAAATATGTACAGAACGACAATGCACTGTATTGTCATAATATTTTGGTTATAGGTGAAAATCGTATTGTTCAACGTGTAAGTCCAGTGGCATGCTCAGATGTTTCCTATTAGGGGGGGGGATGAATAGATACAAACACTACATTTTTTTTGAGTTAACCGAAATTATCGACGAACTATAAATTAAGCATAAAAAAAATTCATAGTAGGTATATTAAAAGTTGTAAAACATAATTTATATATTAATCTGTACATATATTAAGTTGGGTACCTATACAAAAATAAATTTATATGAGTAAGATACTAATATTTGAGCAATTTGTTATAAAAGGTAATAAAAGTTAGAGGGTTAATCATTACTTATATAAATGGCACATAAGATGAGATGCCACTTGTATTAAAAATAAATTAATTCCTTGACTGGATTTTTTTTTTATACCCTCTCACCCACCCAAAAACTTTTTTGTCACCAGGGGTGGGTGGGTACTTTGGATATTAATAGTTTGCCTCTGGAAAATTTTCAGTTCGCCACGCCACTGGCAGTACTTACTTGGTTCCACAAATCGAAAACTGTATTACAAATGTATAATATATATAATATTATTATGATTGTTTGGGCTACCGGCTATTCACTAGCATTTGGCCGGGCAACTACTTAAATAAAAAGAAATGGTGTTCACGAGTTTGGGTGGATAGGGTGACCGATGTAAATAACAGAACGCCAATGTTGTGATAATAATAATAAATGTGTCTATTACAACACGAAAAATACAATAAAATGCTTGGGGAAGACGTCTCTTCAGCCGAGCACAGATAAACAATAATATGAATAATAATAAGTGGCAATCATCGGACAAATATGTGCAATAACAACAATGTTAATAATGAATTGATTAGTAATTACCCATCGGCACATGCGCCGTGGTGGGGCGGTGTATCGGCAGCGGCGGTGACTGCAACAGGTTAGGTATGCTTGCAACAGTTGGGGCTACATGGTCGTTGACACGCAGGTGAACGGGGGGACGGGGTCGGTTGTTGACGGCGCACCGACCGATGGCGAGTCGCCGGATTACGTAATGCGCAAATGACGTAATCGCGGCACTAAAGCAGCGTCGCACGAGGGATCAGGGCCGGCGTAAGCTATGGGCGACCTAGGGGTGGTGTGCCGTGGTGGGGCGGTGTATCGGCGGCGGCGTGGCGGTGACTGCAAGAGTTGGGGCTACAATGTCGTCGACACGCAGGTGAAGGGGGGGGACGGGGGCGGCTGTTGATTGTAGAATTTTAGATTTTTCCCGTTATATTAATTTAGGTACCTATGCATGTATTTATAAAGAGATTGTCAGCTTTTACCATTGGATATGAGTCGAGTAAAAATGTAGTATTTCGCCGGGTACCGAGCAAGGGCTCGGGAAAAATGTAGGTATTACGCCGGCCATAGATGTAATTTCCGGGTACCCGGAACATCTCTAATTTGTATAATGTATTAAAACCTACAATAATTTTGTATACATACAATGTAATTTATTGTATATTTATCATATTTTATATACATGTTTATATTAATTACCTTCACGGTATACCATCGCAAGGTCATTTCCGCTATCTCACAGTCGGATGCGAGTTACACAACGATCGAATAATAGCATTATAATTAAAAATAAGCCCTCCCGTTAGCCCGTTTAATAGGTTAAGATCATTAGTGGGCGCCTTAACGGATTTAATAATAATAATAATAATGATACAATATTGTTGGTTAGAGTGGGTTCGCGGAGCGACAGTCTGATGTGTATGGTGTCGGTATCGGTGAAGTGGGATGTATGCCATGGTTCTATGGTATGGTAGGATAAATTCATTATACTAGTGAGTTTATTTTTCTATAAAGGTTTTGAACATTTAATCTCATGACCGAAAATGCGAAGCTGCCACAGTTCTTTATATTATTATGGCAGGGCGGCGGAGAGGAAGCGAACGCACAACGTTTTCGTAGCTCAATTACCGGGAATCGGAGGCGTAGTGGTATTCAAAGGAATAATAAATTAGGCAGTAGCCATTTTGGTCCGAAAACGAAGGGGAAAGTAAGGGGTAGACTTAACACGCTCAAACTTTATCATAATTATTTTTTTAATACATAGAATACAATTTGAGGCACTCCTCGTCAAATTTCAAAAAAAAAATTGACCTCTATAGCTATAAATACCCCCCTAATATGTATATATAATATTATATAATATATAATACTATTGTAATTTTGTACGGTTAACGTTAAAATTCGTATACCACAAGTGCGATTGGATATAACCATCTTGTAAATAATTTTGTCCTCCACAATTTTTGTATGACAATTTTTTTGTACAACCAGTATAAAGCTAGATATTAATGCAATGGCTACTTGTTTTTATCAAAAAATTCATATTTCATTAAAAGTATACATTTTGATGCACGCGAAAACTATAACTTTACCTGAAAATGTCATAAAACCTTTTTTTTTGATAATTAATTTCTCTACAATTTATAACTTTTTACTGTACGACTCATAAAAAGCGAGATATTCAAAAAAATAAGGCGTGACCTTTAACCTCGAATAACCTTTGACGAGTACATGAGACAGATGTCGACTTTTCACACGTTGTTTAAAACGATGTCATAAAGGTGTGTACCAAAATTCAGCTAAGTGGGAATTTTTCCGAGCTGAAAACCTAATATGACTGGACTACTAAAATATTGGAGGAAAATAGAAATTACATTCTAAATTAATGTGGAGGAAATTTAAACCACCTTTTTTTTTGTGGAGGAAAAAGGTATCTCGTTTTTGGAGGAAAATAAATTATTATCGTTCCCGTGTTGGTACACTGTTTGGGAAAAACTTTGAAGTATGCACGCTTGGCGCGTCGGTAGCCTGGCCGTTAGTCAGTGGGGTCGCTGCCTATGGCAGACGGCGACGGGCCGACACAATTGGATTTCGCCACACCACCAGAGCATGACCGTTGGTTTGAGTGGGTACGGGTCGCGGGAAGTACTATCTCGATACGCACACCAACTCACACCAACGGGCGCCTGGTATTGGGAAAACGGATTAACACTGGGAGCGCTGTCGACGCCTATCGTACTGATGGTTGGGCAGGTTCCCCCCTATGTGGAGTTGGGACTCGAGTCGGGAGATTGTATGTATTTTCGCGGCATTTCGAATACATTTTGCTTTAAGTGAAGTGAATTTGAACGTATTTGATAATATTTGTAGAAATTATATTTACCAACATATACAGTTAGCTATAAAAGCGTATAAAGTTTCGATAACAAAATTAATTTATGATAAAAAGTAAAATAACCAATATAAAACTATATATATACATCTCGAATTGGAAGGTACAAATTGTTTCCACCAGAGCGCGTTTTGTTAATCTGCTTCCCCAATTATGTCGTTATGTTGGCAACCTCCTCGACCCGCTGCCCGTCCACCGATCCCACACCGCAGCAACGAGCTGGCAGTTCATATTATTCCTTCGACACTCGTCCGTCGACATTGCCGCCCGTAGCTCGTTGTCCGCCAAGTGCTCATCGTTCTACGGTTTCCCGTTGTCCTCGAATTCTCCACCGACAGCACTGCGTGACCAGTTTTTATCTGCTTTTTTTCAATTGCCATTACCAATGCTTTATATTATTTTTGTAAAAAATAACTTATTATATCGCCCCCTAACTTCCCGCGACTCGATGAACACTTCAAAAATGGCTTCTGTAAACAGCGTTCCAGCAAACGAAGGTAACGATATTAAATTAATGATTATAACACTGTAACGTAACGTAATTTGGTTTTAATTTTTTTATTGTGTTGGACAAGATTGTAGGCGATACCGTAGTGGTGGGAATTATCCGTATTCGGTACAGACTCGATGTCGGTGTACCCTGATGGGGACCATTTTGTAGTTGGTAACTTTGTACTGAATTTTCGAACGTGGAACAATAAATGTACTCATTTCTACTCGTTCCACCAATGTAATCGTTACATTGTACCGAGTACAGTAGTAACGACCCACCACTGCTATACCGTCCTCGGTTTAGTTATCTTGATTAATATTGATTATTATAATTTATTATTTATTCGATATTATTGTTATTATTATCGTTATTATCATGTGTTGAGGCCTAATACTATAAATATAAATTTATATTGCTATTAATAACTGTTGTATTTTAAATTAGTAAGCAAAAATAATATTGTTTGACATTTATTTATTTAACATAATTGACGAGGCAAATCAAAACAAGCGAGACGCGAGAGAGACTACTTACACACACAGTCAAATACAAATGAATATGATATATTACAGTGTTACCTTAACACAACATCTTCCTTTTTTTTTTTTTTTTAAATGTAATATAATAAGAATTTAATAATAATTTAGGATAATAATACAAAATATATAATGATAATGATGATAATACAAGAAAAAATAACATATTACATAAAATATATAGTAAAACAAATAATTAGTATAATATGTAATTACTTAATAATAATTATTGCTTATAAATCTAACCATTTAGGTTTAATTATTGTTCTACCAGAACGAGTAGATTTTTTATCTATGTTTAAATTTAAGTTAGGTTGTTCATAATTATTTTTTCTAGAAGTGGTTGAAGCACAAGTTATTAAATGTTTTCTGTTTCTTCTATAATTGCCCCCTTTTTCACCTTCAATTACATAAGATCTAGGATATTTATCAATTTGAATCTCTTTACAATTAATCCAAGGACCATTGGGTACTAATTTAAATAAAACTTTTTCACCAACTGCAGGAGGTGTTAAATATTTTGTTTTTTTATTATAATAATTAGTTATTTTATCTGTTTTTTTTATTTTATTTTATTTTGGTAATCACTTAATTCAGTTAATTTAGGTTTTAAGTTATCTATGGGAACAGGTAATTTTGTTCGAATTGATTTTGACATTAATAGTTGAGATGGAGAACATAAATTTCCTTTAGGAGAATTTCGATTATGCATTAGAGCTATATATAAATCAGTTTTACTTTCTTTACATTTTTTTAGTAATTTCTTTATTGACTGTATTGATCTTTCTGCTAAACCATTAGATTGAGCATAATGTGGACTTGAAGTGATATGTTCTATATCCCATTCAGACCATAAACTGTTAAATTCTAATGAACTAAATGGTGGACCATTATCAGACACTATTCAAAATGGTATTCCAAATCTAGCAAACATTGATTTTAGATGTCGTATAACAGAAGTACTTGTAAATCCTGATGTTAAATGTGCAATTTCTTTAAATTTAGAATAATAGTCTACCACCAATAAATATATTTTATTATCAAAGTGAAATAAATCAGTTCCTAACTTAAACCAAGGTATTTGAGGTATATCATGTGGTATTAAAGGTTCTTTAGAATTATTATTTCTATATTTCATGCATACCTCACAATTTTCAACAATATTTTTCATATCAGAATTTACGTTAGGCCAAAATATTAAATCTCTTATTGAATTTTTACATCTTTCAATCCCCATCTGACCTTCATGAAATATTTTTAACATTTCTGGTCTTAAATTTTTAGGTATAAGCAAACTTTTATTTTTAAATAATAAGTTGTCTATTACACATAAATCTTCTTTAAAATACCAATAGGGTTTAATAATTTTCTCAATTAAATTCTTATTTTCTTTCCACCCACTTTGTATAACTTCACTAAGCTTTTTACATACCAAATCGTTTTGTGTTTCTTTTTTAATCAAATCTAATTTATTTTTTTAAATTGCTATATTTAAAATTAAATTTTGAACATTTAAGATTATATCATCTTTAATTTCATCAACTTCAGTTATTTGAAGTGCTGCTCTAGAAAAAGTATCAGCAATTATTAGTAATTTACCAGGAACAAAAAAGATAACTTTTAGATTGTAGTTTAAGCATCATGCGTTGGAGACGGACAGGTACAGAATGAAGAGGTTTTGTAAATAATATAATTAGTTGCTTATGGTCAGTTTGCACAGTAATTGTTTGACCATACAAATATTGATGAAGTCTAGGAATATATTATATTAAATATATTATATATAATAATATAGGAAGTCTAATAAATTTATACCTACCAAAAGGTGTGTTAAATGTACATAAGTTGGCACTTTCCTCATCAAGAGGTACCATCCAAAAACCAGAAGTAGCACCTAAAGTGGAAAAATAACATGAACCATTTAATCTAGATTTAATATTTTCAAAACTAGGAAGTGGATAGTGTGAACGTTTTATAGCCTTATTTAGATTTCTCGGATCCAAACATATTCGAAGCTTATTATTCTTTTTTATTACAATAACTATAGAATTTATCCAGGACGTTGGTGCATTTACTTTTTCTATTACTTTCATATTGCCATATTTTTCAGTTCAGATTCTAGTTTATCATAAATTTTAAATGGTACTCTCCTAGGAGGGTCAATTTTAGGTTTAATCATGTTGTTCTTTATTTTTAGCATATATGATAAGATCATCAACATATAAAAATACACCATCAATATCAGAAAAATGTTCAGTCATTACTCTATGAAAAACTTCTGATGCACAATTTAAACCATAAGGAAGTCTAATAAATTTATACCTACCAAAAGGTGTGTTAAATGTACATAAGTTGGCACTTTCCTCATCAAGAGGTACCATCCAAAAACCAGAACTAGCATCTAAAGTGGAAAAATAACATGAACCATTTAATCTAGATTTAACATTTTCAAAACTAGAAAGTGGATAGTGTGAACGTTTTATAGCCTTATTTAGATTTCTCGGATCCAAACATATTCGAAGCTTATTATTCTTTTTTATTACAATAACTATAGAATTTATTCAGGACGTTGGTGCATTTAATTTTTCTATTACTTTCATATTGACCATATTTTTCAGTTCAGATTCTAGTTTATCATAAATTTTAAATGGTACTCTCCTAGGAGGGTCAATTTTAGGTTGAATATTAGTATCTAAATTAATATGATAAGTGATTGGTAGACATCCTAGACCTTCAAATAAATCTTCATATTCATTTAAAATAGAAATCTCTTTATCATTATTTATGAGATTAATTGTAGATATTAAATTAAGATTATTACAAGTTTCCAACCCTAGTATAGTATTATATGAAAAATCAACTGTGTAAAATTCAATTAAGCAATATTTTTGTTTATAAAAACATTTAATAGTGCTTTTACCTAAAGTGGATATCTTATTAGAGTTAAAAGCCATTAATTTTACATTAGATTGTGTTTTAATACTACTGACAGAAATATTCATTTTTTTTTAAATTTCAATTGACATTATATTAGCTTGGGCACCTGTATCTAACTGAAAATTCACATATCTATTATTAATTTGTAATACAATTTGCCAAACATAATTTTTATTATTATCAATTATAGAACCAATAAAAAGTAAATTATCATTACTAGAATTATTTTTATCAAGTGTCACTTGATTAACCATCTTTGTCTTACAATACTTGGCAAAATGATTAAACAAATTACATTTATGACATTTAATACCTTTGGCGGGACATGAAAATTTATGACTTTGACCACAACGACTACATGTGGGACTAAAATTGTTGTTATTACCGTAAGACTTCTTTGAACTTTCTTTTTTGATTCTTGACGATTGACTGGATAGCGATGACACACAAGTTTGATTGTTTTTATCCGATGATGTTGACTGACGATTCTTATGACCATACGACCGTTGATGGTGACCTCGACTTTTGAACTTTTCTTTTGACTGGACTGCTAGTACTTCTTTGACTGCTTCATTGCTCCCATCCATGACATCCAGTTGCTTAACCCTTTGTTGTGACAACGTCATAGACGAAGCAATTTTCAATGCTTTTTCCAATGTAAGATCATTTTCTTTTAGTAGACATTGTTTAATTTTAATATTATTTGTATTTAGACCACAGATTAACATATCTTTTATTAGACTTTCTCGTAAAGACTCAAATTCACATGACATACTTTTATTTGTTAAATCTGCTATATATTCATTAATACTTTCATCAGGTAATTGGTAACGTGTAAAAAATTTATGGCGTTCCAAAGTAACATTTTTACGTGGAATAAAACGTGGAATAAATTTGAATATTAGATTGTCCAATGTGAACGCTTTAATGTTAATATTAAATGAATTATAGATTTTAAAAGCAGCTTTACCAATAAAATGTAAAAAATTGATATTTTACGTATTTCTGGCTGACTATCATAGCCACTCGCAATCAAATAAATGTTGAACTCTTGCAACCAATCGGACCAATTTTGACATAAATTTCCATCTAAGGATAGTTGACTTACATTACCAATAAGACCTGATGACATTGTAAATGTGTTTGTAGAAATTTGAGTATCTGTGCGCTTGGTTTGTTGCGGCTCGTTTATTGACTCATCATGTTGTGATCCAGATTTATCTGCTTGATCCTTTTTTTTTCGACCCATAATGAATCAACACCTGACACCATGTTGTATTTGAAATTAGTAAACAAAAATAATATTGTTTGACATTTATTTATTTAACATAATTGACGAGGCAACTCAAAACAAGCGAGACGCGAGAGAGATGACTACTTACACACACAGTCACATACAAATGAATATGATATATTACAGTATTACCATAACAAAACAATAATAGGATGGTTTCATTTGTTTTTTTGGTTAACCTCAAACGACTATTAAATAATGTATCGAATTCAGGATAAACAGAATAAATAAACAGAATTAAAATGTAATTGACACACTAGAGTAAAATAAATTTAAATGGTAAGTGAATAATAAATTCGTTGATGAAACCTATTTAAATATATAATAACAACAATACGTATAATTAATAATAAGTAAATAAATGATTAAACAAACAATCAAAATAAATAAGCAAACAAGAAACAAAATATAAATAAATAATAACAACTGTTATTAGTTATCTACAATTAACTCAGTTGCTCCAATAATTTATTCAAATCTATTTATTTAATAATTTATTCAAAGTATATCTCTAGTATATTTCTTAATTTTTTTATCCACTTATTCCTAACCCCTTATATAGAAATACTCAACCAATTATGTGTAGTTCAAAGCTCATGCTCTAAACTATTTTGTATTTTATAATTTTGTCTCCATTAAAGAAATAACTTTTTTGTATTATTATTTAACACAAATAATTTTTATAAACTAACGGATTAATTATTGTTATTCCTCAGTTGGCAATTCAAACAATTAACGTTTTTGTTGACTATAAGTAATGTTGATATATTAATAAATAATAATTATAAAATAAATTATATTGCTTTTCTTCTCTTTGAAATTGTTTTAAAATTAAGAGTCCAGCTGTTACTATGTTGGATAATTTTATAATTTAATATATATTTTGATGCTTTATTAAAGTTAATTTATAATTTAATAAAAGTATTGACTACAAGTTTTGCATGTGTAATATAAAAATTAATTGTTTGAATTCAATGGTGGGTATAAATATAACATTGTGGGCTATGTAATATATATTAGTAAATTAACAATTTTTTATATTGAATATTTATTGAATTTTCAGGGTTCAACGATATAGCTATTTTGCAACAGCTGGTTAGGTGGGCGATGCAGGTGCGGCGATTAAAATATGTCTAATATTGAGGAATATTGGCCAGCTAAGGTAGTTGATACACAACTAATAACTAGTCAGAAGTCTAACTAACGGCAATGGAAGGAATTGATGAGGCAGCTTGAAGTTACTCAAAGTAGTGGCTCATCAACTGCGATGTGGAAGGAGGAGTCCACCACATTAAAATACCTAGTAAAGCAGTATAGATCAAGTATTGGAGGATTTAGAAAAAGGAGAAGGTGCAGAGGGTCAAGAAGTAGGTGCATTCGGTCTAGGAACTAGAAATGAAAGAGGAGACCGCCTTGTAGACTTCTGCAATCAACATATTATGACCATAACTAATACATAAAATACATAAAATTTGCAAGAGAGAAATGTGGTTTTATTCGTTTTAACTCTGTGTTGTGCCATATTGTATTATAGATGACCAAAAATATGTCCCGCTCTATTACTTTGAAGGTGAAACAGAAAACCTAAGACAGCGGGCTGTAAAATTAGAAAATTGAAACTTGGAATATCTCAAGTTCTATTTTAAAGTGCAGGGTATCAGAAATGAGTTGTTTGCCAGTGCCCCTTGCACAGCGACCAGTCTTATTTATGCTTATAGTAATACCGTATCGTAGTCCAACGTTGTACCTATCAGCCAATGTATAACAACTATGTACAATCCAATGACAAATGGCAATGTAATGTCACATTCAAGTCAAATGAGACAATTCTACACTCAACGTTCTAACAATAGTCAAACCCAACAACAACAGTTGCAGCAACAACATCAGATACCACAGCAACAACAAATAATTACCACTCCTCTAACTCAGCAGTCATATAGTGGCCATCTGTTGTTTAATCAACACACAACAGCGCAACGCATTAAGGAATTCTGGGCCTGTTGCAATTGCTCCGCCCTTAGAAATTATTGCCTTATCGTCCCTTAAATCCAGCCCTATTCTTCAGCTGTGCAGGAGAATTCTTTTCGTCCTATTATTGCATGGGAATTGACAAGAATACGGGAACGGATGTGGAGGGCGCATGACACATCTAATAATGCTGCATACAAGGTTAGTGATATTTAATATTTTAAGATTGACTGAATTTATTGGGGCCTAGAATAAAATTATTATTATTTTTCATACCTCTATAAGATATAAAATCTTGATACCTCTATATTTTTTTTTTAAACAAATATATATTTATTAACAAAAATAGCATAAACATAACTTCAGCCAATTTTTCATATCATAGATTAGTTTATAATATTCATTAATAAACATAAAATAGGTACTATGAATTAATCTTTATTATTAATTATTATTATTTATCTATATTTTTTAACTTCTTACAATTGTTTCAATATTTATTATTTGATCAATCGCGTTATAGCAATAAGTAACAGGCCCGTATGTTATTAAATTAAATTCAGTGTATAGAATTAACACAAAAAATTACTATTTCGATTTTATTTGCTATATAGAAAACCGAAAATTTTTCTTTTAATTTATTATGATACTATTATTTGTATTTAAAAAATAAATAATATTCATATGTATATATATATATATATATTTAACACAGATCAAAGGGAGAGTTATTCATTGCATAAACGCAAAACCATACATCTATTCGGATCTGATGGTGACATTAAACGATTTAGTCCAGATGGTGTTGCCTTCGTGTACAGTCGAGAGATGCGCTTACATCTTAAACAAATACTGGAAAACGACACTATTCAGTGGAAATTCGTAAGTGTCTGCTCCTCTTTTTAATAATCATTATCACTAATACTGTTCATCCAACAGTGTTCAGAAGTGGTTATTACATTTCACCCGTCGTTTGTTTGACAGCGAGCAGTTGGCCGTGTTGAGGGGAAATGGACGAATCAGGTCAATGTACCCGGCTGCAACACCCATGGCCAGGCTACTAGATGTCACGCATGCTTTGCCGCAATTAAAGGCATTTGTGTTGAAGCAAGATGAACAAATACAACAATACCAAACTGGTGCTGCGGATGGTCCGGCCAAAAGACAGCGCACCAGCTAGGAATGGGCCGGGCACAATGGAAGACTACCCTACTGGCAAAAGCTGGTAGCGGGCACCAGCATTACATTTCATAATGAGAAGATTATGGTCGGTGTTCACGTCAACCACCTGGGTATGTTTTGCATCTATGTACTTGATTCCTGAACCTTTTCCTCACTATAATATAGTCGATTTGACATCTTCCGATATCCCCTGGCATTTTCGAAGTATATCTTTTTCTGCGGTTAGCTCATTAACCTTGTATGCAGCATTGTTAGATGTGTCATGCGCCCCCCACATCCGTTCCGGTATTCTCGTCAATTCCCATGCATTAATATTACAAAAAGAATTCTCCTGCACAGCTGGAAGAATAGGGCTGGATTTAAGGGACGATAAGTCAATAATTTATAAGGGCGGAGCAATTACAACAGGCCCAGCATTCCTTAACGCGTTGCGCTGTTGTGTGTTGATTAAACGACAGGTGGCCACTATATGACTGCTGAGTTAGAGGAGTGGTAATTATTTGTTGTTGCTGTGGTATCTGATGTTATTGCTGCAACTGTTGTTGTTGGGCTTGATTATTGTTAGAACGTTGAGTGTAGAATTGTCTCATTTGACTTGAATGTGACAATACATTGCCATTTGTCATTGGATTGTACATAGTTGTTATACATTGGCTGATAGGTACAACCCTGGAGTACGATACGGTATTACTATAAGCATAAATAAGACTAGTCGCTGTGCAAGGGGCAATGGCAAACAACTCATTTCTGATACCCTGCACTTTAAAACAGAACTTAAGATATTCCAAGTTCCAATTTTCTAATTTTACAGCCCGCTGTCTTAGGTTTTCTGTTTCGCCTTCAAAGTAGAAGAGCGGGACATATTTTTGGTCATCTTGAATACAATATGGCACAACAGAAACAAAGTTAATACGAATAAAACCACATTTCTCTTTTGCAAATTGTATGTATTTTATGTATTAGTTATGGTCATATCATGTTGCTTGCAGAAGTCTACAAGGCGGTCTCCTCTTTCATTTCTAGTTCCTAGACCGAATGCACCTACTTCTTGACCCTCTGCACCTCCTCCTTTTTCTAAATCCTCCTCCACACTGCTTTACTAGGAATTTTAATGTAGTTGTCTCCTTCTCCTTCCACATCGCAGTTGATGAGCCAGTACTTTGAGTAACTTCAAGCTGCCTCATCAATTCCTTCCATTGCCGTTAGTTAGACTTCTGATTAGTTATTAGTTGTGTATCAACCACCTTAGCTGGCCAATATTCCTCAAAATTAGACATATTTTAATCGCCGCACCTTCATCACCCACCTAACCAGCTGTTGCAAAATAGCTACCAGAGCCGAAGCAACTGCCCTCCGCCCCAGACCCTACATGTAAGAACTACATAAGATAATCTGTGTGTCTATGGACTGTGCACTTTTCATTATTCCCCATCATCTCTTATCGTTTTTTGTACTCGTTATTCGCGTTTTCTTTCGTTATTGTCTATAATACATTTCAGCGTATTATTATTATTTATTATTAACTAAATTCCTGGCCAATTAAGATTATGTTTTGACTACATCGACGACGAGATACTGATTCTGAATACCATGAAAATATTATATTATGCTTGTGTGTCTTGTTCCTATAAATAGTATGTGTACACTTTGTGTAGGTAATCAAAACTGTAACAATTTGTTAAATTTGTTTAATTTGTAACCATTTATTTTTATTTCGAATAAAAAAAAAAAAATATATGTACAAACACAAATTATATTTATCTTAACGATTTCTTGTCGTGTATATATTATAATTTACTATTACAATAATATTATATATTTTAAATGTTACAATCATTTTGGATCTTTATCATTTTCCATTATTTTATATTATATCATTGCATTTATTCGAAGTATTAATATGAATATTAATTGTTTATTAGGTTAGGTTAGTTGTATTTCTGTATGTGTACTTTGTATAGTTCTTTATTATTTTTTCCTTTTTGTTTATTGTAATCAAAATATGTAAGTTTCCGTTCATGTAATTTGTCAATTGGATTATACCTTATATTCAAAGGGCTCAAGCCTGTTAAATCAATTAAATAAATAAATAAATAAATAAATATTAGTTTTAAAGGATATTATACTGAAAAGTGAACACTTGTAAAATAATTTATTGATGTATTATGATGTATTGTTTATATTTAACTTTTGTATTGACCCATAAAAAATTGGAACTTATACTATTTTAATTCATGTCGTTTTATTTCATAACAAAAAAAAAAAAAAAGTAGAAATCTCCTCGTGTCTAATTACAGTTCATGTATACGGTAACAGTATACCTACCTAATATAATATCAACATAATAAAAAAAACATAAAATATTATTATTTTATAATAATATATCGCGAATAAAATATGCTCAAAACCGTGTGTGTCATTTGCAGTAGGTACAAAAGCACGATAACTATTGCATGCATAAAATATAAATAGTTAAAATGTATAGGTAATATTATATTAAAACTATAGTTCATATATTATATATATATTTTGACGTCTGAACGACAATATTTAAGAAATATAAGGCTGGGCGTTATTGGAGGTTAAATGTAACGTCTGTCATGTATCAGACGTGTATGACGTCAAAGAGACAGTCAATTTGAAGGACTTTCAGTGCTATAATAATTAGTAAATCAGGAAATTCGGTTGTCGGTTAAAATAGCGAAAAGTAAATGATTCTACTCTATATAATATTTTTATTAAGCTTGGCGCACTTCATCTATATAATATATGAATGGCATATACCACTCGTTCACTAACTGATCGATACAACACATTTGGAATAGTGGTTCCTCTAATGATCTAGATTGCACATCAGATTTTCCATCAAGGATTTTCCGATATTAGAATTTTAAAGAGCTGGTCAGACAGGGAACTTGAGATTAACAGTGAAAATAATTTTTTTTTGTATATAAATGGTTGTCATTGGTTACTCAAACAGATCATAACATTGATGTGTAAATATGGGTACTATAAATATTTCATATATGAAATAAAAAGAAATACCAAGTTGCAAGTACCTACCTAGGTATTTATTTGGAAATAAGTAGGTCGGTATAAGGGATCATCTTGAGTGCCGGAGTGCTTACTTAGGTACATATTTAGGTACAGTGATGGGAAAGATCTTTCTAAAAATGAATTAGTTCAAGTTCAAGACATTAAATATGAACTAGTTCAAATTCTATTTCATAGTTTTTAGAATGAACTAGTTCAAGTTCTAGTTCATCTAGAATTTGAACTTGTTCAAATTTTAGTTCAGTAGCTCATAATTTTTAAAATGATCAAAAATTATAAAAAGTTACTAAAAAAATAAAATAAAAAAATACTTAAGTAAGAAATAAAAAAAAAACGTGAAAATACGTGGGACTACCGACTATGCGTCGAAGCCGGCGATACGTGGCTCTGCAACGTACTTTATCCTATGTAACTAATTAGTAATTGAGTAGTGGTTAAAATAATGTTGATTAATTAACTGAAACAAAATCATAATATTAAAATTTATTTTGATCGTGTAATACAAATAGTTTTATATTTTTCCAATCACCCTGTATTCTGTGGAACGCGCTGTATACAGCAAAAAATAATTTGTATGGACGTGTTAGTCTTGGAAATGTTATTTATTATAATTTATATTTTATTTATTACACTTCATTGTATCATGTCAAGTTACAACAGAATTATAAAAATATACCACAAACGGTATGGTACCTACTATTCTTACAGTCGAACAACGGCGCGGCGTTGTGATTTCAGGGCAAAAATAAATATCCAAACTAAAAATAAACAAAATCAAAAACAAATTATATCTTTTTATTCTTGAGAAGGAACCTGATTGGCTACAAAACATTTCAAAACGTTATATTATCGCCTGTTCTATGAAATTTAAATTGTCAATGAACGAACCCAAAACGTTCAAAATCATAATCAATAAGAACTTAGTTCACGTTCAAGTTCATTTCTTGAAAATCGAACTCGTTCATGTCAAGTTTCCACAATATGAACACATTCTTATGAATACGTTCTTTCCCATCACTGCCTATTTAATTAGTTAAAATCCGCTGCGGCGACACTACTACCTACCAAAATGATGAGTAATAAGTATTAAGATATGACAAGAGACCGTTATGGAGGTGAAACTATAAGATAATGTTTTGGCCCCAAGTTGGCCCATTCGACCTATAGTACATTAGTACCTTTACTGTAATACTGTGTGCTACTAGCTGGTACTTGGTAGGCAAGTAGGTATAAAATATTATTTGAACAGCGTTTCACATTCGACAAGCGGCTGAATAAGGTAGGTAATAAGTGATCTTATCAAGTGCCTAGCTACCTGTTTAATTAAGTAGACACCTAATTGAGTATCTACATTTTATTTTATGAATTTGGTGAAGGTATTTAAATTACATATATATATATATATATATATATATTATATATATATAAATATATATTTAAATATTACATATTTCAATGCGAATTCTTTTAAGTGATAATAACCAACAACTTCTACATTATACTCGTAATTTATTTAAATATTTTGTCAAATCATTCCAGTTTATCTATGGAGCACATTTTATATACCACATTAAGCAAATAAAATTTTATTGACATTAATGGAAAAAAAACTAACAAATTAAAATTGTAAATGTCCGTAGGTATACAGCTCAAAACTAATCAACATTATGTTATCAAGTATAGGAATCAATGAAATAAACACATAAGGTGTAAATTTCAAGTGTCCACAGTTATTTGTTTTTGAAAAAAAAAATTGAACATCAAACGTACAAAATACTTTAATATGACTTTCTGGTAGACATTTTATTTTTCTAAAGATAGACAAACCTTTGAGGTATCTTGAATTAAATTTTCAAATCTTAGCTTTAAAAATAAAATTTCTTATGAATTATTTTACCTCAAAGTAATTTGCACATTTTTGTGATTTTTACGTATTATGCCAAAATTCGTTCTTTATATGCTTTTTTTTAAAAAAAAAAAGGTGGGTAAGTGGATGTCGCTCTGCTGTACTGTAGGTTACAAGTGGGTCACTGTATAATGGGATGGCATTAAATTTGAATGCTATGATATAATATCATTGTATAAGAAAAACGATTCTGAGAGGAGACGGTATGTCAGTCTAGGTATAAGACATATTATATACTTTTCTATGGTATTTAATTATATGGAATTTATGAATAAAATCCTTAAAATATGCACAGTCTTATCATGAGCTTAATTCTTATTCCTTATACTATTTTAGATTGCATGGATAGGCCATAATATTTTGATTTTTCAGTTTCATATATCCCCGAATAATATTTTTAAATTACAACAAAACAAAGATCGTTAATATTGATTTTAATATGTAACTTCGTCCAAATTTGAATTTAAAATGCCTGTAAAAAATAACTGTGTTCATATATTTTTTAGGTATTTTGGTTACAGTATGAACTATTTATGAGAACCTTTGTTTTAAATTTGCAATCCTTAGCTATAAAAACTGAACATTTTATAATTTATTAATTACAATGATTGATAATTTTCGAGATTTTGATAAATTATGTCAAAATCCGATGTTTAAATGCTTATAAAAAAAAAAATGTGCCTATGAATTTTTAATATTTTTCAATTTCTACTGTAACAATATATCAGGAACCTTGTATTTAATTTTTACACTATTTGGCTCAACAGATAAAACTTTATTGATATTTATAGAAAAAAATTTAAAACTGAAAATGTCCGTAAACTGCTCAAAAAGAGTCGAAATATTTTCAAAATTTTACAGTGTATAGGAATTGCTAATGTGAACATTTAGTAAAATTTTCATGTATCTATAGTTATTCGTTTTTGAATTACAACAAAATAAGAAAATCGTTACATGAGAAATCAAGTGAATATAAAATGTTGTAAAAACGCTCATAAAAATTTAATTTGACTTTCCGGTAGAAATTTTTTTATTGCTAAAGGTAGACAATCTTATGAGTAATCTAGTATTAGATTTTCAAATCTTAGATTCAAAAAGAAAAATGTTTACGAATGCTTAACTCAAAATAATTTGAATGATTTTTCCATATTTTGTCAATTTTTGAACTTTAAATGCTTATAAAAAAAAAAACTATGACTAACGATTTTTAATATTTTTCATCTGCCTTTGAAACAATATACTAGGAGCCCTCTATTAAATTTTCAAGTTTTTTTAACCAACAAATAAAATTTTATTGATATTTCTAGAAAAAATCTAAAAAAAAATGAAAAATGAAAATGTCCCTAAACAGTTCAAAATAAATCAAAATATTTTGAAAATGTTATCGTGTATAGAAAATGCAAATATAAACAATCAGTAAAAATTTTCTGAAAAATCGATTTTGCGTAAAAATTCCCGTTTTTCCTTATTTTTTTTTTTTTGTTTTTCTTGGCGCTTTTGAAAAGTACTGGGAATTTTAAATTTGACCTCCTCAATGCACCAACGATATTCACTTTCCAATCGAACAAGATACTGAAGTCGAAAATCGAAGCATTATTTCGACTACTTATCGTGTACACAAACACAAAAAAAAACACAAATCATTGTAAAATCAATACATTCATCGTTCCACTCAGAATCTAAAAAAATGGTAAGTCTTTTTATAGTTTTCAACAACCATTTAAATTATTATTTGTAACAGTATATTAGGAGCCTTGTATTAAATTGTCAAGTTTTTTGCCTAAACGAATAACATTTTATTGACATTTACTAAAAAAAAAAAATGGAAACTGAAATGTCCGTAAACAGTTCAAAACAAGTCAAAATATTTTGAAAATGTTATGTTGCATAGAAATTGGTAATATAAACATTCAGTGAACATTATATGTACCCATGATTATTTGTTTTAGAGTTATACCAAAAACCAAAATCGATTTTATCGAAAACCGATTTTGAGTAAAAATTCCCGGTTTTCCATACATTTTCTTTTTTTTTTATGGTGCTTTTTTTCGCCTAAATTACCAACTAGATACACTTTCCTTTCAGAAAAGATACTGTTGAAGAAAGTCTAAGCATTTTGATTATACTAAAAGGTTATGACAGACAAACAAAAAAATAAAAAATAAAAAAACACACATCTTTGTAAAATCAATATACATTCATCGCTAAAATCAGAATCTAAAACAAGTTACTAAGAAACATAATAATATATTACATAACAAATTTTACTCGATATGTGTTAAAAAATCATATTGCATACGAGTCTTCAATGAAGTACCACATTTTATGTCTTTATGTCCTTGTAAAGCACATACCTAGGTAATATTATAATATTATAATATTATAATACTAATGCAGCTGCACCTAACTATCCTGTGATAAGCGCGTATATCGAGTTCGAATCTCGGATGAGAAAAATTACATTTTTAATTTTTGAAGTGAAACTTCTTATGTGAGGGGTATCGAAAAAAAAAAGAGTGACGCTCTGACCGTCACGGACGCTCGGGCGTCACGGACGATCGGGCGTCACGAAAACGGTACGATGTTTTGTTTATAAACAAACCAGTATAAACGTATAAACAATATTCCGTAGTCAAGTTGATAAAAGCGAAAACGCATATATAATAAATATTCCAGAGTGCGCGATGAGTAAAAGAAATGTCGCGGAATATGAGAGTTCGGCCGGAACATTATAAAAATATATATAATATACTATTTTTAAGTGAGTCAAATTATGTATATTAAAAATATAACTCGATGAATTTAATCATATTATATGACTATACTATAAGTATTTAATAAATAATAATAATAATAATTAATATTTAGTTAATACTTGACACATTTACAATGACCAACGCACCTATATTTTTCAAATAGTATATAATACTCTGATGGTTCAATTGTATAATGATATGACATAATTTGATATTACTCAATATATATGTCTATGGTCTATCAAGTATATTTATTTATTTAATATCAAATGTAATAATTTATGAATAACAAATTGATATATATATATTATGTACCTACATAATATGACTAATATATTTTATAGATGTATCATGTATGTATATACATAATAGTAGGGTTATATTATATGTATGGACATGAATTACTACTGATATTAGTAAATATTTTGGTCCATTGGTCTAAAAGTATAAATTAAGTACCTACACATAATATTATAAAGGTAGGTAGTAGGTATTACTTAATGTATTACGGTTTTTAGGTGAGAAAACAAAATATAACTTAATGTATTTAATTAAATTCTGGCAGGTAAATTGCATAATGGTATGACTAAACTATACTATACTAATTAAACTATTTAATAAATAATAATAATAAATATTTAATTAATACTTGATTTCATCTACATATTTACCATTACCAACGTACCAATATGTTTCCTTTATACTTGGATAGAAAATGGTACAAGTACAATTACTTATATTATTTATAAGTAACCTACATGTATACTTTGTAGAAGGTACCTACTTGATATATCATTATTAATACCATAAATATATATATACCATTAATTAACATAAGATTATTATTATTATTACAAAACCTCATATCAGTTGTATGACTGAAAGAAGTTTCACTTCATCCCCGCGTACTTCTTACACGCTCGACTTTTTTTTTTTTCGTAACGCTTTATGTAACGTAACGTTTTTCTATTTCTAAAACACTACAGCAGAGCAATACCAACTTGTCCACTTTTTTTAACATTTTTTATAAAGCATGGATTTGATAATAATTACGAAAGCCTTTGGTGCGTAGGTATACCACTCGGAGTTGCCCGATTGCGGCCCGAATTCAGGTAGTCGTATTTTATCCCAAATATGAGTATCCCGATTGCGTCCAAAGACACATTGGTTCACAAAATACCTTATAATTAATATATATATAATAATATGTTTAATCACCAAATAATAAAGTATTTCAAAATTATTATGAAACAAGTATAAAGTATAAAATTTATTTAAATACATGGTAAGTTTATTTTGTATTTTAAATACTTCCTGAATGGATGTATTTGTATACAATTTTAAAAGTATATATGTATACAAAAAGTAAAATATTAAAATAATAAATTGTTTACAATAAAAAAGTACGTGAAATACAAATAATATGTCAATGAATAGAAAAATAATTATAGTGTTAGAGGCTGATTTTTAAAAATGTATTATTTTTACAAAATCAAAATTAGATATTTCCAAGTTTTTTAATTTTGTAATTTGGGTTAGTATGAATTTTTTTTTATTAATTTTTTTAGTTGTTTCCCGAGGAGTACAAACAATAGATTAGATATACGATAGTTATATTTATGTCAATATACGTATCGGACGCAATCGGGATATTTATTTAGTTTTGATAACCACTTAAATTAATATTTCCTACCTATTATGGACGGGCCGCAATCGGGATAGGTGAAAAGGTAAACAGTTTACTTTGGGCCGCAATCGGGCGACGCCCATACCACTACATATACGTAATAAATTATTATATGCATTTTAGATTACAATAATCACACTATTGTTAACAAAATGTCGCGTTTCAGTATACGAGGACCTTATCCAGTATATGAGTTACCAATTCAGACAAATAAATGTTCGCGTATTGCGTACAGTGAAAAATAATAATGATAATCAAGGAACTGATTTTAATCAATGAGAAATGAATTAATTACATACGTGTTATTTTTGTCTGTCTATCTATTTTATAATTATTATTTATTAAGTAATAATAATTTACCTACTTAAATAATTTTTTTTTAAACTGTATTGGACGTGCTAAAATAATCGGTAAAACACGATTGAGCATATACCTTTTTAGCAACACGATTGAGCATAGAATATTTTATGCGATGTTGCCGCATTTACGTGGCCGAAATTTTGTAATTTACTATTTTCACGTATTATTACACCAATAATTGTTATGATATCAGACGCGAGTCGGTCACTTGTAGGTATATATATTATAATTAAAAACCAAACAAGTATATTATGCAATAAGCATATAAAAAAAAACAGTTATGATTAAATAAGAATTTTTATTTTATTTGGAACTAAAAAAGAAACACGTTAATTTTCCAAAGAACTACAAAAGAACGAATTTCTTTTTTTTAGGAACAAGGAATGGAACAAATTCCTTTTTATAAGGAATTTTCCAAACACTGGATTGGGATCATGACCAAGACGTGTATTATACTTTTTGTTATAAACATTTAAATTTTTTAGGTGAATATAATATTTTACTCGGTACCTAATATTTTATAATATTATTTGCATTCATCGGAGACCGGAGTTTAATATGTGAGTATAAAATTCGATTAAAAATATTACTTTCAGAAAACCAGCAATATAACGATATAACATTATAACTGTGAACATTAAATTCCACGACTTCATATCCTTATTTCTCGTAAATAAAATATGTTTACAATAATGGAAACAGAAAGGACCGAGCCGAAGTGAAAGCGTATAGGTATCTTATTATTCTTTTTTTTTATATGTATACATTAAGCCACAGCAACAGATGGTTGGCTGATATTAAATGTTTTATCTTATTCTTGTTCGCGTGAGCGAATACGTTTTACGGATGTGTAGACGGTATTTGTACAAAACTATTCGACGGCATATTACAATACCTACATGTTATATACACACATGACACAGAAGAAAAATTATTTAGCTAGGTAGTAGTTTGGTCCGTACGGATAATAATAAAACGAACCTAAACACGTATTATGTGTTAAATTAGAAAAAAAAAAAACTGGGTCCAATGTGTAAAGTCATAAAATTCGGAATTATATAGATGTATGTGTGTGTGTGTGGGTTTTTATTAAACGACGTTTTCAGAATTTGAAGAACACGTATTCTTATAAACTTCTCCACTAAGGTGGCAATTGCGATCTTATATGCTGACCATTTATTCTGTGTTGAAATAGTCACATAATATACCTGCAAGTTGAAATAATTCGAAAAACATTTTTAACAATATTTGCTCACAGATTTTAAAAAAACACCCTATACTTACTAATATTATTTAAGTATTAATAACTGAAGAATAACTTATATATAATTATTTAAAACGATAAGACAGTCGACCTCCCCATCGTGACAATCGATAGTTGGCCAACAATTTAATTTTAAAGAAAATATCAAACGACCGGTCACTTGTAGGTATATATATTATAATTAAAAATCAAACAAGTATATTAAGCAATATGCATATAAAATAAAAACAGTTATGATTAAATAAGAATTATTATTTTATTTGGAACTAAAAATGGAACACGTTAATTTTCCAAAGAACTACAAAAGAACGAATTCTTTTTTTTTAGGAAACAAGGGACGGAACAAATTTCTTTTTATAAGGAATTTTCCAAACACTGGATTGGGATCATGACCAAGCTTTTATTATACTTTTTGTTATAAACATTTAAATATTTTAGGTGAATATAATATTATAATTTATAACTCGATACCTAATATTTTATAAGAAAATCATTTGCACTCATCGGAGACCGGAGTTTCATATGTTAGTATAAAATTCGATTAAAAATGTTACTTTCAGAATAATAGCAATATAATGATATAACCTTTTAACTGTGAACAAGAAATTCCATGACTTCATATCCTTATTTCTCGGAAATAAAATATGTTTACAATAATGGAAACAGCAAGGACCGAGCCGAAGTGAAAGCGTATAGGTATCTTATTATTCTTTTTTTTTTATATGTATACATTAAGCCACAGCAACAGATGGTTGGCTGATATTAAATGTTTTATCTTATTCTTGTTCGCGTGAGCGAATACGTTTTACGGATGTGTAGACGGTATTTGTACAAAACTATTCGACAGCATAATATTACAATACCTACATGTTATATACACACATGACACAGAAGATAAATTATATAGCTAGGTAGTAGTTTGGTCCGTACGGATAATAATAAAACACAATAAATTTATGTGTTAAATTAGAAAAAAAAACTGGGTCCAATGTGTAAAGTCGTAAAATTCGGAATTATATAGATGTATGTGTGTGTGTGGGTTTTTATTAAACGATGTTTTCAGAATTTGAAGAATACGTATTCTTATAAACTTCTCCACTAAGTTGGATCTTACATGCTGACCATTTATTCTGTGTTGAAATAGTCACATTATAATATACCTGCAAGTTGAAATAATTCGAAAAACATTTTTAACAATATTTGCTCATAGATAATATTAATAACTGAAGAATTTCTTATTGCTTAACATCCCTACGTACTTATAGAAGCTAAAATCCATTTCTAATTTGAGATAATTTTTAACCTATCTCTCTTCTTACTACAGTTTAACATAATTATTGTCCTTAATTCCTAAGACGTAATAAAACAAATGTATTGAATGTATTCCTTTATTGTATTTATATTTTCTATTATTTATGAATTGTAGGTTTCAGATTCTAAATTGTAATTGATACAATAGTATATTTAAAAATACATATGACCTGGTTTAGGTATAATATTTAATTATCTACATCCATCTGTATTATTAACAAATTAAGTCACATCAAGTTTCAAAAGTCATAGTCATAGTCATAGCTAGTTGTACCTAGTAACTAGTTCATTCACCAGTTCAATTATTTGTAGGACCTTGGCTATATAAATAAATATAATTATAATTATAAAATAAACTATGAATAT
>CARXXK010001463.1:0-25889 GCA_949089665.1 Macrosiphum euphorbiae
CGCATATTACTATGGTAATTACTGGTCAGTCGCGAAAAAGTCGTACACACGCACGCCGGTACATCGCATAAGTGCTGAAATAAATATTGTTCTTTTCGGTGCGAATCACCATATTTAAATTATTTTAGTAAATCTGACATTTACTCTGTAATATAAATTATATTGTTATTTTGTATTATTATTCAGATTATTGTAACTTCTTACGTGTGCGAAGAATATTGTTAAATTATCACAGTGGTTCTATCTGTTAATTTGTGTGTGTAATAATATTATAGTATTTAGGTACAGGTATCAGCTGGCCAGCCGTGCACCGACAAAACTGTGAGTCTTATTTGATGCCTATTATTACTGTTTTACCTATTTTACATATTTAGTTGTTATGCCATAAGGGTTATATTTATTGTTATATTTTGTCGTGTCCTAAGGGCCGTTTAATATTCTATATTATTATATACGAGCTTTACAGCTCAAATAGCTGTTCATATTATAATTATTAGGTCAATCTTGAATTATTGAACATTGTTGTGATTGCATAATATACCTAAATACTTATATTCTGTAATTTCATACAAATGTATTATTTCTATTATACAGCAACTAGCTATTTACCAGCAATCGTGTTATCATTTTTTAATTTTAGTTTAATATTTGTACACACACCCACATAGATACACACTCACACATCCATACACACTAGCACTCTCCGGTCTTGCTCGGCGAACCTGTCCACCTCCGGTGAGTAGCTATACATATATACACAGGTCGGTAGGTGTGTGGGTGCACGCGCGGAGTATCTGGTGACCGGGCATCGCGGACTATCATTGTTCGTTCCCGGCCCGTACAATGATCGTTGCAGCTTTCATGGTTTTCAATATTTCTTTTTATATTTCTATAATCTCCAGTCCCATCTGAGGCAATCGTAAGTTTTTGAGCTTTTGGCAAACCGAATATTTTACAGGTAGTACAAAATACTTTGTCAAGAGATGATGAGTATGATAGCCACGAACGTTTGATAATTTCATCACAAGACCGTGTTTTAAAATAATATTTTTCATGAAAACAACGAACACTGCCATGAGAATCATTTGTTTTTGGAAACTGCCAGTTACTCAACTCCATAGGGGAAGGCTGAAAAAAACACCAAGATTTAAGAAATAACCTTTTAAACCACTGGGTATCAACTTTGGCCATTTACCAGGATCATCATCAAACATTACTGTTGTTTTATCTGTAATAATATATTTTATCTATTATTCTTTAATTTTGTTAAATAACTACTAATTATTACTTAACTTACATAAACAGTAAAGGAACTTTGATAACCAACTAATTAAGTGTTAAATATTTAGTAAATATTTTTAAAAATTTAAGGATTTGTTTCTATTCACCTTCTACGAGTTTAAATCGCAAAAGTTGATAAAAAAACAATACATGTTTCTTTTCACCCCACTCGGAAGGTAAATAGAAACAAAACACTTAAAAAAATATATAAAATCAAGCATTAAATATTAAATGTTATCGATGGTGCTATATTAAAGTACTCGCAAAGACCCATATTTTAAAGTATCACTCATTATTCTATGTAAAATATTTAAGATGCTACAAGCTTTAGAAGTTTATAACTGTTTCTATTCACCACATTTGACGGTAGTTAAACTTTTTAATATAAACTATTTCAATTATTAAAACTACAAAAAAATCTAACCACTAAACTTAATAAAAAAAAAAAAAAATCGATAAAAAATACACAGCTATCTACCTAATTACAAATTTATAAATAATATTTATATTTAAAATTTATACCTGACACCGATGATTCAATATCCAAGCTTGATGATTCAGTTTCAGTACACATATTTCTCAGCATTAAATGACTTAAATCATGAAAAGATTTAGTTGGCGTTCGCGTTGTTTTAACTTCTAACTCAGGCTCTTAAACTATAAAATGTATAATTTTATTATTTAATAAAATAAATATCTTAATAATGTTTATACCTGACACCGATGATTCAATATTCAAGCTTGATGATTCAGTTTCAGTACACATATTTCTCGGCAATAAAAGACTTAAATCTTAAAAATGTAAAACAATTTTTTAATAAACCAACACTGAGCTTTATGACAGTTTGCTAAAAATATCATAATATATAATATATATAAAAAATGATTAACAAAAATATTTAATATATAAACAATTTATTTATAAAAAAAAAGCATTTGCTAAAGCTAATTTTAAATTATATAAAAAATTAATTAAGTTAATGCTGTGAGATAAAGTTTTAACTAGTAATTAACAATAATATTTAATATCTAATATCTATAAATAAAGACAATATTTTATTACTTATAGGATAGTGAAACAAAAAATTTAAAAGGAAAATTTTTTGCCCTCCCCTAGACAAATTTTTGCAAACGCATTGAGTTCAGGTAATTCTTAGAAGATAATTGCACTATTTGCACTTTACTCTTTTTTGTATAGGTAGTATTTGAAATGCTTCTTACAATTATTTTTTACAACTTTGCCATTAATTATGGGTTGATTTACATTAATATATAAATACCAATACCATTTATTTTATACTTAATCTAAACTTAAAAATTAGTTAAATTCCGTTTACCTTAAAATTTGATTAAAATATTTTTCTACTAAATATATATTTTTTAAATTTTGGAAATAAAACAAAAATATACCTGGTGTATTATTAATCGAAGTAGAAGATGTAGTGTCTGAGGTATTACATTGCTGATCAACTTAAATAGTTAAACAATCATAATTTATTAAAATAAAGTAGGTATAGTATACATTTTAGAAGCTTAGTATTTGTTTTTTTTATACATACCAATACAACTCTTTTGTTTTTTATTAAAAAATCTATCCAAGTTTCCTTTTTGTCTTTTATTGCACATTTGTGTTTTTTTTTTTTTACAAGATTCAATATGTCGATTCCAGTTGGTATCATTTTGATTAACACGTTCACGTTTACAATAATCACATAATACAGGTTTCATATTTTAAAAAAAAATTTGATATTTTGTAAGAATTTAATAAATTAAAAGAAATATATAAAATTATGGCTCAATTTGGGATTTCCGTAGTTTTTATAAAAATAGAAAAATATACCGAGCATATTACTTACTAAACATGTATGATAAATTTTATAGTGCCGAGCTTATAATTGTTATTGGATTAGGTAAAACAGAACTAAAATAATTACGACAACACACGCATGTCGATTGTCGATACAGTGACTTGGTAGCATACTAGCATACTGCATATTATATTATATTATACTAATTATAATATTTGTCATGATATTTATGTTGAGATCTTACAATTACACCCACCCGGAGCCGGCTACCCACCACCCACCCATTTCAGACATGAAGCAATTGCTTCAAATAATCCTGTATTCCGCCGCCATAATCTATAGCTTATTTCAAAAATTGGGTCCCAGCAGTGCCACGGTCGCAAACCTCGTGGATTCCCCAAAACCGAATGATCGCAAAGCACGGTAGACCGGAGAGGCCCTCAACTAAGCGCCGAACCGGAAGGGTATAGCCGACGAGTACGATCGGTGACGATTTACAAGTATGGCAATGAACGACGCCGGCGGCACACAGTCGGTCGGGAGGAACCGCACACGCACAGCGGCGAATGAAACCACGACGTCGACGGTAACGGTCTGGCGCGTTAGCACACACGGAGGGTCGACAACTTCCGATCGATATACCACTCTCGACGACGATACGCGCGTAATGGCTAAGAAAAGTGTACAAAATACAACAAACGGAGTCGACGGATGGGTCCGGACACTATGAGCGACGACGTAAAACGACAAAACGACGAACGAAATCGTTCATTCGAGAAAAACTTTTTACCGAAACGACAAAATGGTAAATATAATATAATTTTCGCTCGTTCAATCGTTCATTTCATCAAACCCCATGAGGCATGAAGTATGAAGTATGAACTAAGATAACATTATCTAATATCTATTATATATAATATTATCTCGAACCGTCACTTGTTAGTTGTTCAAAATTAAAATGTTACCTATTGGCTTTTACCAAACTATAAAGCATATAGTTATTAATATTATATTATAATATTTTATATATTAAATACCGGTACTACATTCATTAGTAGGAGATATAATTAAATAATCTATTTTCTAATCAAATTCTGTCTATTTAAAAGGTCACAATCCATTATTCTAGGTCAGTATTTTACTTCAGAACTTTAACACATTACCTTAACCATTTTCAATATAAGGTACCTATTACAACAGGTATTTATATTTTGTAATTTGTAACTTAGTAGTAGTTTTCTATAATAATAAATAGGATTCTTGTAAGTATAAAACAAACAATTATAAATTAAAAAATATTTGATAATTAAAACAAAAAATAGATAAAACTGTGTAATAAAAACATTAAAAATGGGTAAAACTTTATGGGGTTTAACATAGGTAAAAATTAGGTAATACTTCATAGATAATACAATTAAATAAAAGTAATTAAAATATAACAAAATATTAATATTAACGTATATAAATAAAACAAATAGTAATAAGCTTGACTTGAGTATAGTAGGTAAAAATTAGGTAATTCTTCATAGATAATACAATTAAATAAAAATAATAAAAATATTAATATTAACATATATAAATAAAACAAATAGTAATAAGCTTGACTTGAGTATAGTTATTAGTAAATAGTTAAGTGCAATTAAAATATTAAAAAAATTGTATACATTCTTTTACAGATTTTGGTTTAAAAATAATACCTTGGAAGATTTTGAGGCTAGCATTCGATTTCTCCTCTCTGTTATCACTAAACCTGCTTTGCTAAAAAGCCTTTCGCATGGCACAGAGGTAGCAAGTATGCACAACCGTTTTTTTACTATTATAAATAAACGTGGATATAATAATTTGTGAGCTGTCCACTATTTTAACGGATCTTCATGTCGATTTATGAGTGGTTCATTCATATATTTGTCCAACTCAATGATGCCTGCTGCTGTTGGATTGACTCTTACATTATTTTGTGAGTATTGATCATCAAACATTTTCCAAACCAATGATGTGGAGGTGGAAGGAACAGAATTATTATTTGTACCTAAAACTGTCGTGGGGTTTTCTGTTTCAGTTATTGTCACTTGACAGACTTTTGCTTTGAGCTGATCCATGGCAATTTCTAATTTTCGGACATGGTATCCATCAAAAGCCAACTTCTTAAATCTCGGATCCAGAAGAGCTGCTTGTGTTACTATTTCATTGTCTTCATAGCCTCTGAATCTAGAATTTAATTTTTCTAAAAGAGTAGTGACCATTTTTTTTGTCATATCAGGTAAGCCCGTGTTCTTCTCAAATGACTCCATAGTTCCAACCATTACTCTTATAAAAATTAAAACTTTGGACATACTAACATACTTTTCACTGCTAATTTCTGTTGTTATTTCAGAAAATATTTTAAGTACCTCTGAGGAATTTTCAACAATCATTCACTCCGATACAGTGAGTGGTTCAACATCACACTGGAGTAGAGCCATTGTTGAAATAACAGCATCTTTTATTTGGATAATACGCTAAAACATATCTTGTGTACTGTTCCACCGTGTGACAACATCTTGCTTCAACTTTAATGGAGTCAAGCCCATTTGTTTTTGTGTTAACTGAAGTTTTGATAAAGCATGTGAACTTCTTTTAAAATATTCCACGATTGACTTCACTTTTTTCTGGACTTCACTTATTTCTTTCAACCCACTTTGTACAACTAAATTAATGCAATGAGCAAAACAGGGTACATGCCGAAAATTACATTTTTTTATAGCTCCTACAATATTGGGTGCATTATCGCTCACAACTGCTGTAATTTTATATTGGATGTTCCATTCCTCAACAGTATTCTTCAAATAATTAGACAAGTTATTTATTGTATGCTTGTCATCAAACATCTCACATCCTAGGCAAACGGACTGAAGCAAAGCATCTTCATTTATGAAATGTGCAGTTATGCCCATAAAACTTTCATTTTTGACTGACGTCCAACCATCCGTTGTCAAGCACACAGCAAAACAGTCTGTCATTAAAGTTTTAACGTGCTCTGGTGGTAGAGGTTAGGTATCAAGGTGTTGGAGATGGCTTTTCTGGATGGTAATGAATAACCACCGTTCAACATTTTTAACAAAGTTTTGAACTCTTCGTCTTCCACAATGTCAAATGGATAGTATCTAAAAGTAAACATAATTTTATTGATTTTTACAACTAAACTAAATAAATATATATTATATACTTACCCTTTAACAATCATTTTTGTTAGTTGATGGTCAATACGTTTTTGGTTGTTAACATTCAATGGCCTTGTTTGGTTAAAGTACGTCGATATTGAGGACTGTCCTTCTCGAGGACGGCGATATAAACCTTGTGGTCTGGAAGCAGTACTAGCTGCGGCACCATTATTGGATGTACTAGGTTGACTAATTGATGGTTCAGCTGGCTCTTCAATATTTTCTATATACAAATAAAAATAAATTATTATAAATTTTTAAAATCTTATATCTTAATACTGACCAACTATGAGATTTCTCTGATTTCTGTTTAATGGAATAGTAGAATGCACAGTTTTCAATTATTAAATTAATTTTTAATAAATTATTCATTGATCCTCCAGATATACTTAAGATGGAACTACAGTAATCACATTTTGCCTTTTGGTATTCATTCTGAGTGAAATGATTCCACATTTCACTACTCTTAACGCGATGTGGCGCCATACTGCTTTGGTAAGTTCCGAAACTTGATTATAATTAGGTTCAAATAAGATTTTGATATATAAAGCTTTTTATTTCATATGGGGGTAAGAAATTTGTATTGAATAAGTTTGTTAACTTTTAATGGTTAAATGTTTTAAGTTAGGAGGTAAGCACTTCTATTTTATTTTGGGAGTAATTAACACTAAATGAAGATTGATATAGTTTACGTTTAAAAACGTTTATGTTTGTGCAAATGCGCCCATTCATTAAGAGGATTCGATACCGTGATTTTTGTTTTTGTCCAACACACGCGCGACGTAGTATTTTAGACGTGTTTTTTGCAAAACATTTCAATTGATCTATTGAAGCTATAAGATTTCTGAAAACAGATTTGAATCTGTCGTCAAGTCTACATGAAATCGATTTTCCCACAGTCCCACTTTTCCCAAGTCGATTTCAAGTAGAGTCGACGACAAATTTAAGTCTGTTTTCAGAATTCCTATCGCTACATTAGATCAATTGGTGTTTGGCAAAAAATACGTCTAAAATAGTAAAATACTATGTCGCGTGTGTGTTAGACAAAAACAGAAAATCATGGTATCGAATCCCCTTAAGTATTAAATTTTTCAGTGTGTATACTTTTATAATTAGTTTATATTAAATTAACTTACCAATTTGCAGCGTCTTCTTTGGTGACTTCGATGAATTAAAATTTAAAATATTAAATAATAAACAATAATTGTATCTCAATCCGTAAAACAACAAATATTAAATATTTTACAATTAACACAAAATCAATAAACATAACACATTTATTAATAAAATAAAGGAGTACAAATAAATAACAATAATATGTTTTTCACTGCACGAAGCCGATAAACATACTGAATTAGGTACTGAACACTGAACAGTGAAACAATTTTTTTATTTCAATACTAATTAATTATTAAATGTCTTACCCCACTTAATAAAATGTAATAATATTGATTAAGAATATAGAATAAAACACCCTATGAACCTTTACCCTAATCTTGGTTTTTAACCAATAGAGCCGAAATAGGTATTGTAAGGGACTAGCCACAGTCCACAGGTGTCAGGTACCATTGTTATTTGTTATTAACAATGGATTTATGGATTTATAGATAGTGTCTACTTAGAATTTTGTAGAAAACCACAGATATCTGAGATATCGAACAATATAGTGGACCTCAGACAGTTGGTACGTTTTTTTATAATATTATAATAAATAAACTGAATAACCAGGTTCGCCCGCGTGCAGTTTTTTATACTAACTATTTAAATAATTATAGCAAATTCAATGACCAAGAAAATATAATTTTCGATCAATTTTTCCATTTCTACCCCTTTTAACCCATGTTGTGGTTGAATTTTCGAAAAATCCTTTCTTAGTGGGTGTCTACATCACAAAACGAAACTTATATATTATCTGAAATACAGTAAATCTTGCTTAAGGCGCTGTTTCCCAACGTACCTTTTTTCAATTCCCACATACGACGCTTTCCCGCTCTAGAGTCTAGAGAGCTGGTTCCTTGAAGAGCGTCTTAAGCTAGTTTTAATGTATATTGTATATTTACTGTTTATTATGTATATTGTATATTTGTATAATATAGGTCCCTAAAATAATATGCCCCCGGGGCAAAAATTATCTTAACCCGAGCTTGGTTAAAGCTTGTATACATGGTATAGAGACTATAACAATTAAATTCAAATATTTTTGAATATATTTTGATACTACTAAAGACCTTAAAAAAATATATATAAATAAATAAAAAGTACAGAGAGTACTATTTGTCAAATGTGGGCATTAACTTGTTAAAAAGTTAAAGTTAAGTTAAAAAGTTAATTTTTTACACAGTGTTAAATATCTTGGTAAATGTTTGTGTATAACAAAGTACTGAATCACGGACGATTCGCCCCCGCCATTTCGTCCCCTAATAAAAATAAGCTCACGGACGTTTCGTCCCCATCTATTATTAAGGTAGGACATTAATTGGTCGCCGGGAGTTCATATTATCGACGTTGTCGTCTTCGTCCCGGGGGCAAAATGTCCTGTCACAATAATAGACGGGGACGAAACGTCCGTGGACTCGCTTTTTTGAAGGGGACGAAACGTCCTTTTACCTAAAATACTATGGTGGCTTATGACTTAAAAATATTCTACCTTCAAAAAAATTAACTTTTTTTTAACTGAGATAAGTTAATTTTATTTTCTATCTTAACTTTTAACTTAACTGAAGGCAATTTAATTGAATTAACTTAACTTTCAACAGTTAATTATTTTCATTAACATGCCCACCATTGCTATTCGTATGGGACATGGGTTATGTACGTATTCTTTCAATGAACTAGTTCAATTAAGCAAGTGAACGACGAACGATGAACTATACGTATTCGTTCAATTGCATGATGAACGATGAACTATACGTATTCGTTCAATTGCATGATGAACGATGAACTATACGTATTCGTTCAATTGCATGATGAACGATGAACTATACGTATTCGTTCAATTGCATGATGAACGATGAACTATACGTAGGACAGGTATATAATACGTATCGTTCAGTTCGTCCGTACAGTATATGTTTAGACGTATCGTTCAATGAACTATAGTCGGGGCCAAACGAATGTGCGGTTGGTGGCTCCGCCCACTAGGCGATATCACACTGAATAGTGAGTAACAGCTGCTGGCGGTATATTTGAAAATAAAGTAACCACGCTATTCATGTGTGAACGTTACCTAAAACTATGAGTTCTAATTAGTCGCCGGCAAAAGTAGGCGGAGCCACCAACCGCACATTCGTTTGGCCCCGACTCTAGATCAATTAAGTGAACGATGAACGAAGGAACTAGTTCACCTAAGTGAACGATAAATCCCATCTCTACAGGACATACACGAAAGGTTTATCTGTCGGATTTGTCCCTTATCCGACCAAATCGCTCAAGTTGATATGTACGTATATGTGATAAAAATATCACAGACCGCGATCAAACGTTATCGCTAAAGATATTTTTAGAAGATAAATATTGTTATTTGACTTGTACATGTACGGACGGTCACAGTCTACAGTCCACAGTTTTAGTTGTAAACATTAACCACACGTGACTAGTGGTATCGTTGATTTTTATAATTTTTTTAAAATTAAAATTTGATTTGAGCTTTATTTCTCTTTTACCTATATCTCCTCTGCTATGTCTTCTTCTGAGTGGAGTAAGGAGTTTCTCATAGATTTTATTAATTGCTATAAACAAAATAATTGTTTATAGCAATTGAAAAGTAAAGATTATACAAACCGAAACTTAAAAAATAGAGCATACGTACGTCTCGTGGAGTTAGTACAACCACATTTCCCTTCAGCTAACACAGATTTTGTAAAAAGTAAAATACAAAACCTAAGAAACGCGTAGGAAGGAGATGAAAAAAGCTGAAGCATCAAAAAGAAGTGGCAGATCCACGGACGAAATTTACGAGCCAACTTTATAGTAAATTTAAAACTATTTCATAAATTATTATCATTCATATGGGTATAAAGATGATTTTTTTTTATAATTGTTGAGAGTTCAAATATTTTCGAAATTCATCAAAATTACAAATATTTATAAGTTATTTTGTAGTTAAAAATTCATAAAATTTTTAATATTTATCTATATATCTTTATATATTTATATACTATACTCAGCTTTTTCATGATAAAAGGTGATGAGCTAGTTATTATGCCCTTTACTCTGGCTATACCATACTACTTTTTCGTATTATACAGGTATTATGACTATCTTTTATTCACCAAAGATCAAGATACTCCACTAAGCAGTGTTAGTAATTTATCGCCTGAAATGTTTAATGAAGATAATGAAAATAACGAATTTGATAGTTATTATGTAAACAGCTCTATTGGTATTGGTGAAAATTCAATTGAACCTACAAATGAACAAGTATGTTTTACATTAAATAATAATAATTATTATTGTTAAATTTATATTAACTCTCACACCTCGTAGATTGGTCCGATTTCCGTAATTATTTTTTTGTTAGATAGAAGAATATTTTTTACAGGGCGCATTGGACTTTGATTTTTGATTACGTTGCTAAAAATAAATAATAATACAAAAACTAAAAAGTTGTAAAAATTGATTAAATTCAAACTTGTAATATAAGATTTCGAAAAATAATTTTGAAAATCCAAGTCCAATGCGCCCTGCAATACGTCTTTCTCTATTTGACAAAAAAAAATTACGGAAATCGGACCAATCAACAAGGCGTGAGAGTTTTTCCTGTAAGGCATGTTTTTGAGCAAAAAAACAGGTCGCGACCAGGCCCCTTAAAAAGAAAATTATGTTTTATTTTATTTGATGATTTAAGTTGTTTTTGTTTTAGTTTGTTTACATGACATATTATTTTTACCATGTACAAGATAAATAATTTTATGAATTTTGATATGTTGATTTTTTGATATGTTTTCTCGGTAACTTAATAATAATTATAATAATAAATATTAAATATTTTACCTTCATGTATTTATCTTTTAAAACATCATATAAAGCCAAACAAGTTTCTGGTATTATATGCCCCAATGTTTGGGCAGCTATTTTGGTAGAAAATTTTAAATCTTCGCAACTATTACCAGTTTATAAAAACCGAAGTGTAGCTATCAGACGTTCTGCAGGAGAAATAGATTTTCGCATAACAGTATCTTGTTTTTTCAAACGATGTGCAACTAACTCTATAGTACAATTATTATAAAATAATATAAACGTATTATTTACAAATATATAAAATTTTTCAAGTACTTATCATAAACACCAGTAAATTATTAATTATTTAGTAATTTTTATTTATTTACTGGTAGTCACAATAGTCACTTATACATATATACATAGCTATATCAGATTTAATTACTTACCTAGTAAATTAGTAAAATCTGTATCATCCATTCTTAAATAATTTTTAAAGTCGTCTGGATTTTTTTTTTTAAATCCTTTAGTAGAGACTAGAGTTACATTACTTTGTTCGCTTCTCTGTTCTATCCATTTTTTTACCCATGTTTTTCGGTTTTTCTTTTTTTTTGAAATTTCGTGCGCAACAATTGCCATAGCACATATAATTGCAATTTTATTTTTTTTATTTTTAAAAATTTTATGTGGATAAAGCAGGTATAACGTATAATATATATGATATATTTTATATAATTATATCAGGAACACACTACTAAGCAAACTACGTACTAGGTACTGTTCCGTAGCAAAAAGTATTTCTAACATGACAAAAGATCTAGTGACAGGGGCGCTGATCACCTTCAAGTTCACGATTACAATTCGATAATAAAAATATGTGAACATTACGCAGACATTTTTTATTTAGAAGGAGATAATATTACGTGTATTACGGCAGAAGAACACATAATAAAAATTCCTAAGGATTTGAAACCGATTTATAAAAAACCATACCGTTTACCGTTTTCACAACCGGAGGTAGAAAGACAAATAGGTCAAACGATGAAGGATGAAATCATAGAAAGATCAATAAGTCAGTTTAATGCACCACTAATATTAGTCAAAAAGAAGGAAGACGCCTCAGGAAAGCAGAAATTCAGGATAGTCATCGATTTTAGAGCACTTAATGAAGTAACTTTAAATGAATTTCACCCATTGCCAAATATAACGGAAATATTAGACCAATTAGGACAATGTCAACTTTTCAGTTTGATCGATTTGAAATCAGGATATTTCCAAGTGCCTTTGGCTAAAGAATCAAAAGAACTTACGGCATTTTCGACGGGACAAGGGCATTATCAATTTAAACGATTAGTTATGGGTCTAAGTTCAGCTCCGGCGACATTTCAAAAAATGATGACGGACGTATTGTCAGGATTACTAGGAATGAAATGTTTAGTATACTTGGATGACATAATAGTGTATGCTAAGAATTTACAAGACCACAATGAAAAATGAATAGACTTATTCGAAAGATAACGTATTCACAATCTAAAAATATAACCGGTCAAATGTAGTTTTTTACAACGGGAATGTTTATTTTTAGGTCATGTAATTAGTGACGAAGGAAACAAACCAGACCAAGCGAAAGCTAAATTTGTAAGAGATTTTCCGGTTCCTAAAAATGTTAAACAAATAAAAAGTTTTTTAGGACTTAGTGGGTATTATAGAAAATTCATAGAAAATGATAGTGCTCCCAATCGGAAATCCACTACAGGCGTGGCAGCCAGTGTTGGCACCAGTACTGGCATTTGTCTGGGATGATAACGGTATTCAGTACTGACTTTCAGTGCTGGACCAGTACAGACATTTAGTACCGGAATAGTACTGACTAGCAACTGGCAAATCATTGCGCCAGTACTGGCTAATGCTGACACACTACCGGCAGCCAGTGTTGGCACCAGTACTGGTATATGTCTGAAATGCTAACGGTATTCTGTACTGACATTCAGTGCTGAGCCATTACCAACTAGGTACAGAATAGCAACTGGCGCAGTACCAAAGTTACATAACTGGAGCAGTAGCAACTATTTTTACAGGCACAATAGTATTCTGTACTAGTCTAGTGGTAGCATGGTGGTATCTAATAAGTAATACTATGCCTTTTCTCATAAAATTACTCTATATAATATAGACACTATATTATTAAAATGTCTAGTATTCCCTAAATTAGGAAATTTATTGTAGCCATAATAATAAAAGTATTTTTAACTAGCTGATTATAGATGCTAAACAATAATCAAATTAGTAGAATGTAGTAACTATTAATTCACAGTAAATTTATAACCTTGGCATGTTTATGCAAATAGCTTAAACAATAAACTAATCTTATTTATCAAACTGTACTATATATCTGAGAACATATAATAATAAAATGTAAAATAAAATAAAATGTAATATATATATATATAATATATGTACAATTTAATGACAAAACTAATTTATATACAATCAGAATTTAATTGATTTTTATCTTCTCTACTTTCGCTGGATTTCTTCATTTTATAATATTGCCTTTCTTTCTGCCCACCTTCACGGTCCTTGGCGCCTGAAAACCATCGACTAAGTTAACTTGATATATCCTTAATTTTTAGATTCGGATCTTTAGTAGTAATGACTTCTGAAATACAAAAATAAATAAAAGACAATATATAATTTTACAAAACAATATTAATAATATTAAATACCTAGTAAGTATTTGTATGTCTGTGTTGCCCAAAAATTCAGTTTTTACAACCATTAGTCTCCCTCCCAAAACCACAGAATAAAAGTTGAATATCTTTTGACATTACAAGCGGCATAACCGCAGTTAAATTCTCTGTCACTTTCAAGCCACTTTTAATGTTTATCAACATAAAACATTTCTAAAAAAAATATCAACAGATTTATCAATAAAATAAAACTGTAGTTTCAGAAGCAATTTTATGAGTTTCTTTATTAGCTCCAGGTTAGTTTTCAATTGAGTATCAAAATCCTGATAATCTTCCAAGTTAAATTTAGGCATGTCATTTATTTGTTCATCATTCATTATTTTATCAATATCTCCAACATTATTATGGGCTGCAAATAAGTGTCTCGTTATTTTGGCCTCTTGTGTTATCCTGTACTCTATACTTCGTCTGGTAGATTCTAATTGAGCTTTAGTAACTGCTTCTGAAGCTGACGTACCTATAACAAAACAAAAAATTAGGTATGTGAAATTGGTAATTAACATAATAAAATCATTTTTTTATTGGCAATCACTAAAAAAGTATACTAATAAAGAATGTAACTAGGTAACCTAGTGGCTAGTACATAATGATTCTAACATCTATTAAATCTAATTAACTATTTCAAAGTAAAACATTAACTGTGTTAATCAGTTAATTGTATATAGTATTTTTAGGACAGTGTTAGAATATTCTTTTAGTTGCAATTATTAACTGTTAACTGTTTCGATTCGGAATACTCTATGGTTTTTTTTATATAAGAATGCCTTAGGAATTTAACTAAAAATATACCTGTAGAGCATGTACAACCACATGTTCTGCATGAATTTATCATTTTGACGTTTGAAGAAGTTTGAGCTAAAAACAATAAATAGTTAAATATTATTAAAATTTAAATAACATTTTAAGTTAAAAAAAAAAATCAGCTTAGTGGTAGATTAATTTAGAAACGTACCAAGATAATAAAACTCACTAAATCTATGTAAATGCACAAGAGGTATGTACCTTTTTTATAACCTTGAAGTGCATCGATCTTTAAATTTGTGGAAGACTGTATCTTTTCATTTGGTAAATTAATAATTTTTGTTGTTGCTGATGGCAACCTTTTAAATTTTGATGTGGGTGATGATGTGGTTGATGAACTAGAACTTGTAGCATGGTCTAAAATCATAATTTAATATTATATAGATATTCATCATGTAATCAAGTAAAATATGTTATATTCTTAGTTAAATTAACATAACCTCCTCTTGGAAAAAGGTGAAAATGAAAAAAGGTAGGCTAATACCAAATTTAAAAGAAGTTTATTCAAAGAATGTGGATGTTTTAAAACAAACTGTTAATTTATGTTGTTTAGTTTTTGATTGTACATCTAGGGGTAACGTTTTTGTGCACAACATATTGTGAACCCTATGACATGGCACCAGGGGCGGACTGGCAGATCGGGAGATCGGGAAATTTCCCAATGGGCCGGTCGAATAATCGAATTATGGGGCCGGACAATTTGGTTGTACAAGTAACTTATTACAATTTTTAGATTATAATAAGAGTTTATCAGTTTTTGGTAAATTTTAAATCTATAAAATATAACATAAATAATACGTTAATACCTTAATATAATTTTGCTTTTCTAAGAAACATACGAAACATAAGGTATTTATATAAATAGAAATTACGCTGCCGCCTGCCGGCCGCCGCGCGCCGTCCCCATGTTGTTTATAATATACGATAACGATATATTATTAATTCGATGTATTATTGTTGTTAGTTGTTATATAATTTAAAAATATACTGTTTTCGTCCGGGACTAACAACACTGTCGTCTGTGATATTATATAAAATATAAATATTACTTATTAGTTATTAGTTCATTTGTATTTTGTATTGTCAAGTGGAAGGATTACTTTCGAAGCAATGTTTACGATCATAGGCGTGCGCACGGGGGCAGCAGAGGCAGCATATGCTGCCCCTGGACTTTCTTTGGGGCCACCGGGGCCGGCAAATATTAAATAGTGGGCCTCGGTAAAATTATATTTGCACAAAAATTTTTTTTTGTTTTGATAAACTATATATGAATATTTTATATAGGCTTGTAGAAAAGTACACCTATAGTGGCTTAGTACCTTACTATACAACCTTTTATTCAAAAAAAAACAAATAACCAATACAATTTTAATTTTGATATCCAATAGTAAAAAAAGTAAAACTATGGGCTGGTTTTAATGGTGAATTTGAAAAATGGGCCGAATTACCTAATCTTTTGCTGCCCCTGAAACCGGAGGCTGCGCACGCCTATGTTTATGATCATAACCTCAGCTTTTTAAAGGTAAGTCAAATCAATTTTTAAATAATATATTATTATAATTTATTGTAAAGAAAGTAAAGTTATTGTTATGAGGCCTATACATTTTAATCTATATTCAATTATTATTAAAAATTGGTTAAATGGTTTAAAATATAACAGAATTATTAGTTTTAGAGGCCTATCCGGCTATCCCCTTGTTACATGCGGCCCTTCAGGGATCCAAAAGCTGGTGTACTTGATAAATAATAATAGTCAATTAGAATGGTAATCAAATGTATTATATTAAACCAGACAAAACAAGCAGAATAATAGTGTTGATTGTAGTGAATTGTAGTTCGTTCCGAAGTTGATAATCTCCGTGTAAGTCGTGTGTGATGGCTGGGCGGCTAAGCGAGTCGTGTGGTGTTCTCGTCTCTGGATACATCTAACTCAGGCTGTCTCGCTGTCCCCTATATATATGGTGGCGGCGTCCTTTGAAAGTGAGCGGCGCGTGTACAGTCGTCCTTGATATGGACCTCACGACTATGAAAGTGGTATTCGTAGTCGAAAACACTTTTGGGTGTGGTCGCATTCCTGGTTGTTATTATGAGCAAATATATGATATTGCGTAATCCCATTACACCTCCCTACCAAAAAAAAGATTGTTAACCTTTAAGGGTTAAGAATCTTTAACATCGTTAATTAATAGTTTACAATGGCTGAATTACATTGTTTACATTGACATTTAAATGTTGTATACAGTTAACAATTTGATTATAGTATTACATTTGATTACAATAATGTGAGCATTTTACAATTTTTAATGTCATCATTATTATTATTATTGTTTTTTTCTTTTGTTCATATTACAATTTTAATTGTGGTTAGTAAAATAAATTAATACATGATTTATTTAAACAAATAGTGTTAATAAGAATGATTAATAATAAAATAATATAGGTACCTGAAATTATAACATTATAAGCGTTACGTAAGTATATAATTTAAGTATTTCCCCTTTTTATATAATAATAATATTTATCTTCCACCTATATACTAATTTATGTGAATAATTGTTAAATTTGTCACAGACATATGCAACTATGGTTTTATTCAAGGTAATTCATCATGTAAGTTGGATCTCTAGTGTTTTCTATTATTTTTACTAATTGTTTGCATTCTCCATTACAATGATCGTCTATGAAAAGTTCAATGCTTCTAGTTATTTTATTTAAAGTTTTATGATCGTAGTGGTTATTTATTTTCTTGTTTGCCTTTAATATATGCCAATTAAAGCATACGGATTGTAACTTATTTTCTTTAACGTTATAAATATGTACTTCTGTTTTTAAAATTGTTTTTAGCTCCTCAATGAATCTAAAATATATAATAAATGTTAATTTATGTATTTGTTTTCATTATTTAATTTATTTTGTGTTATATTTATTTATTGACTAATAATTATTATTTATTTTGCCTTAAAATTTCTTTTATATTTTTTTGCCAATTTATATAATTTAATGGGCTTTATCTTTGTTACTATGTAATTGAATAGGCATTTCGTTAAAATTACGTATGCAACTGGATCGTGACAATGTGTAATATTATGATTAATATCGCATGCTAGTTCATGAGCTTCTGATAGTCCTAACATTCTACCATTTTTATTTAATTTACCTAAATAACCTGAATATAAAACTTCCTTAGTCTCTAGGTTTGATAATTCTAATACAAATTCGTCATTATTCCTAACGCTAATTGCCGATATATTTAAATATGCTAAAATTCCTGTTAATCTTAAACGCTTAATTATCGTGATATCTGACGTTCCGTTCCAAAATACTATTAGTGGCTCCCTATCGTTTATATGCAAATATCTTTGCAAGTATACCGTAGACAAGGTTGATTCCCCCTGCCGACTTACACTAATGTATAACTGTTCCAGCAATGGTTCAATCACTCTTGCCTTTTTCCCTCGGAATACTCGTTTGATATTCTGCACTGTTTTCTTTAGGTCGCATCGGCGGAATCTTCTTAACTTATCATCCTTTGTAAGTATAAGAGGACTCCCCTCCTTTTTTTGGGTTGGTATTTTTCTAAACTATTCGATATCGCGCCGGATACCAGTATCGTTTCGTTCTTACTGACGGTAAAGAACTCGAAATCCATTATAAAAAAGCGTACCTGTGAGCTAAAATAAAATAATTATTTTTCTTTAAAAAAAACTTAAATTGGTTTTTTTTTGTATTTATAACTATGTATATGATATATGATATATGATACATGATATATGATATTTGATATATGATATAGTTTCCTGAGGTTATTCTTCGAAAATCGTTTCAATGATGTCGCGTCTTGAGATTAGTTGTTCTATTAGTAAACCCAACTCTACACACATTGGTCGATTATGATTTGGTCTTAAGATAACTGTGCGTACAAAATCATTAACATGGATCATGACCCGTGCTAAGAAATTCGGCCTGAAAGGTATGGTCATATTACTATTCGCCCTTCTTATGTGTTCCGGGAAGCAATGTAATCTGACTACTTCCCCTCGCATTATTGGTTGATTCAATTAATTCGTTTTTTAACTCTCTGAGAAATTCAAATGTTTGTAGTTGCATTCGAACGGTTCGTGCTACAGGTGGTATGTTCTCACCCATTTTTATACTTTCAATTTTTACGTGTGCTTTTATATATTTTTTATTTTTGTTTTTCTTCTTAATTTCTGAAATAGTTAAAAGTTATTGTTATATAATTTTTATTTAGAATATTATTTACGTATTTATATATATTATTTTTTTTATGCATGTAATATTATTTTATTTAAATTATAGAATATTATTTTACGTATATATATATTTTTATGCACGTAATATTATTTTATTTTATTTCATAGAATATTGTTATACGTATTATTTCTTTTATGCACGTAATAATGTTTTATTTTATTATTTACTTTCATTTATCTTTATTTATTTAAATTATATTATTATTATTCGTTTTCCTCTTGGTATTTCCTGAAACACAACTATTATTATTATATATCTATAATTTACATGATATATTAATTCCATTTATCCTTATTATCTGCTTATTGCTTATTTTATATTTATAACTTAGTATTTATTATTTTTATTAATATGTTACGTATTTATTTTCGTTTTGTATGTTATATTATTTTTTGTATAATTTATTTATTATTAATTAAATTTAAAGTAAATAATTCGTTATGACTAGTGACTACTCTTAATAAAATTTTATTCTATTTATCTTGGCGACGGTGGTGGAGTAAAGGGTGTCTCTTCATAATTTCGTACGTATTCATTTCTATTGGGTGTCCTATATCTAACTATTCTGACGGGTAATTCCATGACTTCTGTGATCCTGATATACTTGTATTTTATCATTGCTAGTATAATAGATATTGATGCTAGTACTACAACAAATTACTGTGTACAAATTACTAAAATATCTTATTATATTCTTATAAAATTAAAACCATCTTACATAATCCGTTATATCTCTAGTATCGTGCAAATATCTCATATAATCTATTAATCGTTTACATGTGGGTGTCACTGGATCTGATGACATAATTAGAGTTAGAATTCGCGTAATTTTCGTTATTTCGAGAGTATTAAATGGTTCTTCCATACAATTATTCGCGGTATTAATATGTCCTATTAAACACCTCGGCGTGTGTTCCGGTCCTAAGGTATTTGTTTCATGGATTTCTTGTTCAATCGCCTTTCCTAGTTCCACAATGAATTTTCTTTCTCTGTTCCTAAAATTAAAATTAATTTTTATCGTATTTATTTTATTTATTATTATTTTGTATTATTTTCTTTTAATTGGTTGTATCGTGATTTCATTTATTATTTCTTTCTCCGGTTACAAAAATGAATGTTCTGTTTCTATCCCTAAAATTAATATAATTATTCTAACTTAATATTGCTATATACTTATCATTTTTTTATTTTTGCTATTTTTTTTTTAATCGACTTGTGCGTCATTATAATATTTTTTTACGTTATTTCTATGTACAGTGATGACCTTGCGGCCTCGCTGTATAGCTACATTCTCGTTCCCTATAACTGCTGTGACCTCGTACGGTCCTAGCCAGATTGGATCGAGTTTCGTTCTATGATTATTATCTTTTAATAGTATTAAATCATTAACGTGTAGTTCTTGTGGATTTTCATTTTTATCATAACGTTCTTTACTTTTTATTTTATTTTTAATTAAATGATCTCTAGCTATTTTATGCGAAATTTGCATATTTTCTTTTAGATCGAATATATAATCATCATAATTGTAACGTGGTTCAGGTTCGGCTTTTAATCTAATCGGTACCTCCAACGTACGTCCATAGACTAATGCGTATGGTTGAAAATTAGTAGAAGTATGTACCGTTGAATTATATACAAAGAATGCAAAGGGTAGTAAATGGTCCCAATTATTTAAATTCTTATCTACATAATGTCTTAAGTACTCGGCTAAGGTCCTATGAGCGCGTTCTACGGGGTTACCCTGCGGTCTGAATGGACTTGTGTTAACCTTTTCTATCTTTAATATTTTACAAACATTTGCAAACGTTTTCGAGAGGAAATTAGTTCCTTGATCCGTGAGTATTGTTTCTGGTATGCCGTGTACACAAACGAAGTGTGTAACAAAGGCTTCCGCAACAGTATTTGCCTTCTGGTCAGGAAGTGGAATTCCTAAAGTGTAACGTGTCAAATCGTCCTCCATCGTTAAAATGTATACATTATTGGACAGTGTAATCGGCAAGGGCCCTACTATATCCATAAATATTTTTTCGAATGGTTTAGACGAAGTGGATGTAATAGCCATTGGTTGTTTTATGTGTCGATTTGATACCTTATTAACCTGACATGACGTGCAATTCCTTATATATTTTTTAACATCTTCTTTCATTCCCCTCCATATAAATTGTTGTTTTATACGTTTAGTAGTTTTATTCACACCTAAATGTCCGCCTAGTTTTGAGTCGTGAAATTGTGATAAAATGACTGCTTTTTCTTCTTCACTATATTCTACATTTGCACATATAATTATTTCTATATTTGTTTCGCGAAATATGTATCGCAACATTGACCTTATTTTTTCCCATTCTAAATCATCGTGATCGCCTAGCTTGCCCATGGCTAATTTATTCAAATTATTTTCCTTACAGAATAATTTTAAATTTATTAACGATATATATATATTTTCGTAAGTTGCCCTCTGGCGTTCTTTGTTTTTCGTTACTAAGAATATTATAAACCGGTTTTCATGTTTGAAATATGGCGTGTCCCCTATTACTTTACTAGTCGGCAATATTATACCGTTTCCAAATTGTTTTTTTAATTGATAATTTGTTCCTGTTCTAAAATTATATTGCTTGGCAATTTCTGACACTATATTATATTCTTTTGGTGAATCTATTACTGTGCCTATAGTTTCTTTTACATTACTATTTGTGATAATTTGTGTTTCTAATTTTTCGAGAAATTTTTCATATGATTCATTTTTTATTTCCTGTATAGAGTACATGCGTGTGAGTGCATCTACATTTGAATTTAATACTCCGGGTTTGTAACGTATTTCGTAATCGTACTCCTCTAATTGTATTCTCCATCTAGCTAACTTTGATAATGGATTTTTCAAATTAAAGAGCCACGTTAATGGTCGATGGTCACTAAGTATTATAAACTTCCTACCGTATAAATATGGTCGAAACTGTTTAACTCCGAATATTATTCCTAAAAATGATTTAATGTTTTTTACGGTTGTTGGTATTGGAAATTCTACTACTGCTTTTAATTTACGTTCGTCGGGTTTTATTCCGTCTTTCGTAATAACGTGTCCTAGATATACACATTCTCTTTTTAAGAAGTTGCATTTATCTGGTTGTAATTTTAAGTTGCTTATTCGTAAACGCTCGAAAACTTCTATTAATTTTTCGTTATGATCATATAAATTTTTTCCATATACTATTATATCGTCTAAATATACTAAGCATTTTATTCCTATTAAACCTGCCAGAGCTGAATTCATAACTCTTTGGAAGGTTCCGGGACTCGTTTTCATTCCCTGTATCATTCGTTTGAAATGCCAGTGACCTTGATTAGTCGAAAAGGCTGTTAACTCTCGTGAGTCTTCTTCCATCAAAATTTGGTAAAAACCACTCGATAAATCTAATAGAGAGAATAATTGACTATTTCCTAGTTGATCTAGTATTTCTGTAATATTTGGTAAAGGGTGAAATTCATTTATAGTAGCTTCGTTAAGTGCCCTAAAGTCTACTACTACTCTAAACTTTTGTTTTCCTGAATTGTCCATTTTCTTTTGTACTAATAATAGTGGGGAATTCCATGGACTTCTCGATTTCTCGATAATTCCATTTTCTTCCATTTTTTGAATTTGTGAATTTATTTCCTCCTGTTGTGCGTGTGGTAATCTATAAGGTCTACGATAGATAGGTGGCTGATCCTTTTTTAACTTAATAGAATGTGTACCGACATTGGTGAATGTTAAAACATCCCCTTCCAAATGAAATATGTTATTATATCGTTCGCATATTTCGTAAATAGATTGTTTTTCAATTTCGTCCATGTGGTCAGTTATTATTACTTGTTTCAAACGTTCTATTCGTTCTTTATGATCATTTGTCGATTCTACATTATATATTTCGTATTCAGTATCAAAGAGTATTTTATTTAAATCAAATTCAGATATATTTTTCGTTTCTTCCGAGATATTCAACATGCTAACTATTGCCCTACCATTATTAACGATTGATACCGTACTACTGCAATATACGTCTTTTACTAGTTCTTGCTTATGTATAAATATTTCTTTGCTTTCTATGAGTGGGTCAGCTATCTGTATTCCTACAATAGTTTCAGTCCGCGGATTTAATTTAATAAAACTGGTTTTGTCGGTCTCCTTGAAATTTGTTAGCGCATGCGAGGTCGTTTGAATAATTAATTTGTTGTTTGCTACATCGACTATTGCGTTATTTTTCGACAAGAAATCGTTTCCTAATATTCCGTCCTTGGGTATTGGAAATCGTGCACTCACGATATGAAATTCTGTTTTAATGTTTTCGCTATTTAATTTAATTAATATTGATATTTTCCCTATGGTTTTTGTAAGACATTCATTTATACCGCGTATCCGCGATAATCTGGTTTATCGTGAGAGTACCGCGTACCTCGTTCGACACGTTGGCGTTTCCCGAATTATTTCTACTTTCGTCGTTTCTCTTTTTGTAACATGAATCTACATTATGACCGATTTTATTGCAATATGAACACGTAACTGGTTGTGCATTATAATTTGTCGGCGGTTGCGTAAAATTATTTCTATTAGGTGGACGGTTGTTATTTCCGTTGCTCGCGTAGTTAGGTCTCGAATTATTTCTACATTGTGATGCAAAATGATTTCCATTGCAGTTATAACATTTTATTGGTGGTCTATTAATTGGTTGAGAGAAATTGTTTGCTCGTTGATTATTATTTTGCGCAAAATTATTCGGCCTTACAAAGTTATTTGGTCTTACGTTCCTGTTGTTCCTATTTTCATAATTCGATCTACGTTGGTTATTGTTTTGCGAATAACTACTCGAATAATGATTCCTATTTTCCTGTTCTAATCTTAATTCTACCTGTTCTGACATAGCGATTTGTTTCGCGATTTCAAGAGTTTTAGCATTACGAGATTTTACTATCGTTCTAATTGGTTCTATTAATCCTTTAATAAATACTGCTAGAGTTTGGTCCCTTAATGTTTCATGTATAATTTTTGCTTCTGCAGGCTCTTTGTTTAACGTGCTTACGGTACATAATTGATAATATAGTTTTTCTACTCTATGGCAATAATCGTTCACATCCTCATTGTGATTCATTCTAATCGAATTTAATTGAAGTTGTAACGACGATGCATTGGTTGTTACTTCGAATGCGTCTGTTAAATATGCTTTTATAAATTGCCATTTTGTTACGTTTTTATATTTAATCATTTCTAGTGCTCTACCCGTTAATCGCGTAGTGATATATTTTACTAATATTGGTGCGCTAGTTGCGTCAACTAAACCTACTGCCATATCACATGCATTTATGAATTGATAAATATCGTCTATCCCTGTGCATACTGGAATTAATTTAAAAGCGTCTTCTAATTTTATGGTTACTGCTATTTTTTTATTGCGTGATTTAGATATAAAATCTAACGACTGATGTTCAAAACTATCTGTGACTTTGCTACGTGTGACTACTCCTAATTGTGGACTTGGGGTTTTACTTGTGCTATCTCCTAACTGGGTATCTACTATAATATTTAACTGGGCTTTCTGCTGGGCTTCAAACTGGGCTTGGGCTTCTCTCTGGGCTAATAACTGGGCTTCTAACTGGGCTTCTTCTACTACACTAGTGTCATACAATGAATTAGCTACGTTCAAGGGAGATGTATCTTCTTTGTCCATAAATTAACTTAACCACCTATTTAATACGTTAATAATCATAATAATACTCAATAAAATTCAATAATGCCCTATAAATACAATAATAACTTCAATAATATGCCCTCTAATAAATTCAATAAACTTCAATAATACTTCAATAATAAAAATGCCCTCAATAAAACAATAAACTTCAATAATAATCAATAATAACTTCAATAAAAATATGCCCTCAATAATAAAACTTCAAATAATCAATATGCCCTCAATAATTCAATAAACTTCAATAATAATCAATAAAATATGCCCTCAATAAAATTTAAAACGGTTTACACCATTACACTTATAATCAACTACCTAGATTTATCTTAATATGTCTTAATTATGTTGCATACGTCTATGTAACAAATTTAAATAACTATTCACTCACAATAATGCTGCGTTCATGGCTGATGATGACATGTTGCCGTTGATGATGCTGCTAATGGATTTGTTGGTACTGCAATGTGACTTATTTGTTTTTTGTTGGTTCCTCCTGGAGTTGTCTTCGCTGAAGAGTGATCAATTCTTCGTTGTTGACAGTAGCCTTTGATGGTTGCCTCCCTTTGTGGAATCCTACCTTCGACTGCGCCAGTGTTACTTGCGGCCCTTCAGGGATCCAAAAGCTGGTGTACTTGATAAATAATAATAGTCAATTAGAATGGTAATCAAATGTGTTATATTAAACCAGACAAAACAAGCAGAATAATAGTGTTGATTGTAGTGAATTGTAGTTCGTTCCGAAGTTGATAATCTCCGTGTAAGTCGTGTGTGATGGCTGGGCGGCTAAGCGAGTCGTGTGGTGTTCTCGTCTCTGGATACATCTAACTCAGGCTGTCTCGCTGTCCCCTATATATATGGTGGCGGCGTCCTTTGAAAGTGAGCGGCGCGTGTACAGTCGTCCTTGATATGGACCTCACGACTATGAAAGTGGTATTCGTAGTCGAAAACACTTTTGGGTGTGGTCGCATTCCTGGTTGTTATTATGAGCAAATATATGATATTGCGTAATCCCATTACACCCTATTAGCTATTTGAATTTTGAATCCCACCGTGTGTTGTTGTTTTGTCGTTTTTAAGTTGAATTATTCTTAATTCATATTGTTACGGTTCCCTAAGACCACA
>CARXXK010001464.1:0-25835 GCA_949089665.1 Macrosiphum euphorbiae
TTAACCTACAATTCATTGAAATGGATATACGTCAATTCATCGCGAGTCAATTCACCGTGTGTCATTTCATCGTGGTCAATTTATCGCGGCGTCAATTTATCGCGACACTAATTCATCGTGTGTCAATTTATATATATTATATTTTTAAATAACCACTCCAGAAAAACCTAGAATGACGTTATATTATTACTGTGGCTGATTATAATCTCCATTACGATAACGATGAGTGTTAACTAGGCCAGTTTATGCCCCAGTCGATCGACAACTGTTGAACTTTATTTATATTGCCGCGTTGCCGTTTTTGTGTTAGTGCGTTTTCCTTCTTTTATACAATTATGGCTTTTGAAATGTTAAAAACTGAAAGAGGAAAAAGTATGCTTTCATTCAATGGTTATATTTTCGTAAAAGAAAAAGAAAGTGACGTTAAATCAATATGGAAATGTAACCAATATTTTAAAAACAAATGTGGAGGACGCGTTCATTTAAGTGATGGAAAAATATTAAAAAGTACTGACCATAACCACGTTCCGAATTCAACAGACACTAATGTTAAAAAAACTCTAAATTTACTAAAAGAAATAGCTACCAATAACGTTGATGCAAGTTCTCATTCTGTAGTAGCTACAGCATTATCTCAAATCCCTACAGAATGTGCGGCTCAGATACCTAATATTCATAGACTCAAGCGTACTATACAACGACTACGTAAAGAACAACTTCAATTACCAAAAGAGCCAGCCGATTTCAATTTTAGTATACCTGACGAGATGACAAAAACCACTGACGGTAATCTTTTTTTACAATATGACAGTGGTATTAATACAGACAGAATTTTAATTTTTTCAACAACAAATTTATTAAAACTTATGACGCAATGCAACAATTGGTTTTGTGATGGCACATTTTCAAGTGCTCCAACTTTATTTTATCAAGTTTATACTATTCATGCAGTACAATATTCAAATGTTTTACCATCAGCTTACGTCTTATTACCCGATAAAAAAGAAAAAACGTATAGACGTATGTTTCAAGCATTAAAAAGTATTACTACTGGATTATGTCCTAAAACTATCATGGTTGATTTTGAAAAAGCTGCGATGAACGCGATAAATTATGAATTTCCAGAAACAGAAGTAAAAGGATGCTTTTTTCATTTTTCACAGTGTATATGGCGACAAATCCAAGATGCAGGTCTTCAAACGAGATATAAGGATGATGTAATATTCGCACTACAAGTACGAAAGTTACCAAGTTTAGCTTACGTACCTGAAAATGAGGTAATTAATGCTTATAATAATCTTTTGGAGACAACATATTTTACCGAACATGATGAATTATTATCACCGATCCTCAACTATTTTGAAGAAACTTGGATAGGATGCATGGACAGACGACAAAAAAGAAGAGCACCTAAATTTGACATTTCAATTTGGAATTGCTATTCATTGGTTTCGGAAGATTTACCTAGAACTAATAATGCAGTAGAAGGATGGCATAATTGTTTTACTTCAATTTTAAATCAATGCCATCCAAGTATTTGGAAATTCATATTCGCGTTGAAAAAAGAAGAAAATATAAATAAAGTAAAACTTGAACAATATATAAGTGGCGAACGTCCACCCGCAAAAAAAAAAATACTTTGACAAAGCACAGCGTTTGAAAAATATTTGTTATGATTTCAAAAATAGAACGACTGATGAATATTTACAAGGAATAGCACACAATTTCCAATTGCAAGTATAAGTGTATTATACATTGTTTTATACATTTTAATTCACAATTTATACATTATACAATTTTTACAATTTTATTCTATTTATAACTTTTAATAATGACAGACCTTTCTAAAAAAAAGACAACATTTTTAACCATAAATACATAAAAAAGTAAATGTGTAGACAGTCCTAAGTCTGTATTAAAATGGGAAGGAAAATGTTGGATTTAAAAATATTACATAATATATATACCTATATGCGATAAATTAACTCTCGATGAATTGACGTCGCGATGAGTTGACTCGCGACGAATTTACGTGCCACCCATTGAAATAACTACAATGAAGGGATACATTTGTCTTATTATTTAAGTATTGATTACTGTAAATTGTTATATGAGAGATTTTATGACAATGAGCTCAAATTGGACATAGATTTTACCATATTATCTATATAGATACATGTTGAGAAATTCTTAGTTATTATACATTTTTTTCTAAATTATATTGATATGGGATATTATTGTTTAAATCTTTGTGTAAATATTGTTAAATTAAGTTAATTTGTTAACTTTAAATTTCATTGTGTAGGTGTATCATATTATGCGTAACTATTCCAATACCGAATTAATATTATTATTTTTTTTAATATTTTAAATGTTAAGTGATTAATTTAAACTAATACTAGAGCTATTTTCTTAAACATGTACCTACAGTGATATTTGATTATGGGGTAAACATTTTTATTTTAGATATTTTCTTAATATCTTATGTTAGAATTTCTGTTTGTTTCATCAATATTTATAATATAATACAAACTTCAATTATTAAGTATCAATTATTACTTTTCGCCATTCATGCCATTCTTTGGACGGTCCGGGATGCTGTTCAACATAGTTTGGCATTCCACCCACATTTTTTTTGCTATAGCTGTTGTGAAATTTATGGAAAACTTTCCTTTCCTTAGATCGGGGTGGTTTTCCATAAATTCTACCAAAGCTTCTTTCTGTGCCGGTGTTATAGACTTTCTCGTCATCGTACAAAAAAAAAAACAGAAGTAAGAAAAAAAGAGAAACAGGGATCGAGAACGGAAAGGTCGCTATAAAAAAAAAGAGTGTAATATTGAAATATTATTTTGTATTTTGAATTTCCACGAATTGCGCGTGCTCATAAAAATTTCGACCAATGAACGGACGGCATTGCGACGTTGCCGTTCCGCACCATTCGAATAATATTCGTGCACGACCAGTTCTATTACCAACTATTCTATTGGCGTTCAAGAATACGGTTTTGAGTTGGTAGTAGAATGGTTCGTATACGACTACCGTTCTACTACTTTCAAGAATAGGCCCCCAGGGATTTTAATCTCGAGATCGATCGACAAGAAGTCGTGTGCGACTAAACTCGAATGATTATGTTGTAGTCGACTGCAAAACGCTATTCTCCAAAAGCATTCGACTAAAATTAGTCGCATTCGAGATTATGTCGACTAGTAATAATCTTGTCGAGTGAACCACAATGGTATAACCTAAAATTAATTTATTATCAGAAATATTCCCGCCAAAATATGAAGTATTGATACCACGAATTAAGATATATCTTAATTCTTGATTGATACTGATTGTTACTAATCAAATTGTTTAATTGTTAATTATTTTCATACCTAATATAGCTATTATTACCTATTATATTACCATATTAAATTTAATTTGTCATGCCTAATTCATAACGATCTACTGACTGTCTACTCATCGTTACTCGTCTAGTCGTTTCGTCTGTCATCATTAATTTGTCTTTTCTGTCGTTATTACTTATTAATATTTAATTAGTCACTCGTCTAGTCGTCTCTTCAATTTATTTAATTTACAATAAGGACATAAGGTAGTACATTTTTTGAATTAAAGGTGTTGATCTCAGTACGATAGTCATAGGTGGTCCTACGAGTGCAGCCACTGCACCTGACATTGCACTTTTTAACCACCATATTTCTTTTATTGTTTGTTATCATATAATTATTCATAACTCATAGTTAGGTACTTTATAATTTATATATCTTTGCATAAATCTATACAAAGATATATTTTTCTGATCAAGAACTCTGTTGTTAGTTGTTAGATTGTAGTTCTTATGATAAATCATGAATAGCCTTCAGATCACAATGTAGAGGAGATCTTCTCTACACCGTGATGGATATTATATTACTACTATGACACTATTCATTAGTACTATCATACATGTTAGTCGCATTCAATTTCCGTTTATGCCATTTACGCTTTTATGAATTTTAGATCCTTACTCGTTATCTTTTAAAATTGTTAAATTATTGATAGGTATTGATCTTAATTTATTTATTAAATTATTTATCATGATGAGTATGCACAAAGCATAGTACGAATATGTTATAAAGTACGTGATTTACTGATTTTTTTAAGCCTAAAACTGTGAAAAAAAATTGGACGTGTATTATCTTTGTCTGTTTCGATGGTACAAGTACCATGCCTACTACTAGGTACAGTATTGGAGAAGTACAAGCGTGTAAAGTGGAAAATAAAAATATTCTATATTATGTCCACTTTTTGTCCACAGCTATGCTCACTGTCTTCATTTGGCCCTAATAGATTCTATATGTGAAAAGATAAATTCATCATCCAGTTTAAAAATTAATGGATGTATATTTAATTTTGTTGATACTATACAATGTATTTATATTTTTATCGAAGGAAGTCCTAGAAGAAATGTTATTCTAGAAAATGTAATTGCTTAATTTGGTCATAGATTTACAACATTGAAATTATTATCTATTATATTGTGTGTGTGTGTGTGTGTGTGGTATAGGTAGGTTATAGGAATGTTTGTGTATAATCAAATGTGCTGCACCTGAAGTAAAATCATGGGACCGCCTCACAGTGGTCTGAAAAGTAAATTTAGCTTACATAAAATAAAATTATTATTGTTTATTATAATATAATTATTATTATTATTATTATTCAAATATCAAAAACAAAGTCAGCAAGCAAAATCAGCCAAGCAGTCAATCACGGAAAAATCAAAATGTGGAACATGCGGTCGATCAAACCACACACAAAAAGAATGCCGATGCAAGGACTACAGTTGTAATATTTGCAATATCAAAGGTCATTTGGCTCCTATGTGTAAAAGTAAGAGCAATAAACCAAAGTATGATAACCACTCACACAATAAATTTTTATCCGAAAATTCTGGTAATAACACGAATGAAAATATTCATGATGACGCAATCGCGTACAATTTATCTGACACTTTTTTTAATATGATTGAAAATAACTTTCAAAATAAAGTAAAACCGTACATAATCAATTTATTAATTGAAAATAAAGATTTAAAATTTGAAATAGATACGGGGGCTGTGCATAGTGTAATGTCAAAACAATTATATGATACAAGTTTTAATAATTTAACTTTATTACCAAACGATATTTCACTACGCGATTACGTCGGAAATGATATAAGCCCAATAGGAAAATTAATAGTAAATGCTAAATATTTGAAAAAGTCTTTTAAAATGTGCATTTACGTAATACAAAACGGAGGACCGCCATTAATTGGTAGAAATGATTTAAAAATAATAAACTATTCTCCCATTTATAACACTATAAATGTAAACGAAAATATAGAGAATATATTAAAAAATTTCGATCATTTATTCAAAAATGAAATCGGCACCTTTAATAAATACCAAATATCGCTAAACATTAAAAAGGGGGCAATACCCAAGTTTTTCAAGCCAAGGTCAATTCCTTTAGCACTAAAATCTAAGGTAGAGTCGGAAATTGATCGTTTAATAGATAATAATATTTTAACTCCCGTGAACTACAGCGAATGGGCCACTCCAATTGTTCCAATTCTTAAGCCCGACGGTACAGTTAGAATTTGTGGAGATTTCAAAATTACAATCAACCCCGTATTGGAAGGAACTGAGTATCCCTTACCAAAAATAGAACATCTTTATGCGAATATAAGTGGCTCAAAATATTTTTCTAAAATAGATCTCAAAGATGCATTTCAACAAATGGTAATTAAAGAGAGTGATCGCAAATACACTACAATAAATACTCACAAAGGCCTATTCAGTTATACTCGAAATCCGTTCGGAATAAAAAGCTCAGCTGGGGAATTCCAAAAAGCCATGGAAATATCAACCACAGGCTTAGAAGGGATTGGTATATTTCAAGACGACATAATAGTTACGGGAAAAACGGTAGAAGAACACAATAATAGATTAAAAAAAATTACTTAACGTTTTATCCGAAGTTGGTTGAAAACAAACGTAGTTTTCTCAAAAATTCAATTGAATATTTAGGTCATAAAATCGATGAGCATGGCTTGCACACCTTAACTAAACACATAAATGCAATACAATCTGCCCTGGTTCCAGAAAATAAAACTATGTTAACATCATTTTTAGGTTTAGTAACATATTACATTAAATTTGTTCCAAGAGCAGCGGACATTCTTAAACCGTTATACTCATTACTAAGACAAGAAAAAAAATGGCTATGGTCACCAGAATGTGATCAAGCATATAATAACATAAAAAAAATGCTTATCTCAAGTCCTGTGTTAGCACATTATGACCAAAAACTTCCCATAAAACTCACGGTCGATTCTTCGTCATACGCACTAGGTGCAATCATATCGCACACTTATCCTGACCACTCAGAAAGACCAATTGCATATGCATCACGAGTATTGTCAAACAGTGAATGCAAATTTCCACAAATCGAAAAAGAAGGTCTAGCCATAATTTTTGGTGTTCAAAAATTTTACGATTATTTATACGGTAGAAAATTTACATTAGTTACTGATCACAAACCGTTAATCCACATATTTGGAGAAAAAAAAGGAATACCAATTTATGCGGCAAATCGCTTACAACGTTGGGCATACGTTCTTTCTTCATTTTGAAATTAAGTATATTAAATCAGAAGGAAATACTGCTGATTTTTTATCACGCATTAAAACAAACCAATGCAACAATAATATTAATGAATATGACGACTCACATTAATTTTATTCACGAACAGTCACCATTTCCGCTAGATTGGCACAAAATTAAAATTGAAACGAAAAGAGATCCAATTACCTCTAGAGTATTACACGCTACAAAAACAGGTTCATGGAGTAATGACTTTTCAATAAATTCCGAATTAAACTCGTATAATACACGCAACACAGAAATTACTGTTGAACAAGATTGTTTATTTTGGGGCTATAGAGTAATCATACCAACCAAATTCCGTAAGTCAATTCTAACTGAACTGCATTCTTGTCATATTGGCATGTCGAGTATGAAAAGCATTGCGCGTTCGTATTTCTGGTGGCCTAGTATAGATAAAGAAATTGAGGATATGGTCCGACACTGCAATGAATGCATAAATGCGAGACCTAATCCTCCTAAGTCAGTACTAACTCCGTGGAAATGGCCACAAAGACAATGGACGAGAGTGCATTGCGATTTCTTAGGTCCATACAAAAACAAAACATTCTTAATTATTGTCGATGCAACCACAAAGTGGCTAGAAGTTTTTCAAGTAAATTCGATGACAGCACAAACGGTCATAACAAAACTGTCTGAGTTAATTGCACGTTTTGGCATTCCCAGAACAATAACAACTGACAATGCAAAATGTTTTAATGGATGTTTTAACTGAATTCCAGTCATATTGCAAGACACTAGGTATCAGGCACTTGACAGGGGCACCTTTCCACCCAGCCTCAAATGGATTTGCCGAATCTGGAGTAAAAATAGTTAAGCAATTTCTAATAAATGTTCAACATCATTACACCATTTGAATAAATTTTTATTGATGTATAGAAATACTGTACACTCAACCACAAATGAAACGCCAGCAAAACTTATGTTTGGCCGCTCAACACGTACTATTTTTGATTTATTAATCCCAAACACAAATGAAGTAGTTATTAATAACCAAATTACACAAATAAAAAATTCAGGAGAAAGAGATATTAATATAAAAGAGGGTGATTTGGTATTAGTTAAGGATTATCGAAATAAAAATGAAAATTGGCAAAAAGGAAAAATAACAGAAAACATTAGTAAAAACACTCATAAAATCATACTAGACGAGGGTTCTGAATGGATAAGACACACTGATCAGATATGGCCACACAACCAAATAAATAACTCACTGTCACCTACACCAGCTAGACAAGCAAATGAAAATTCTAAAATTACTGAAACAGTAGGTGAAAATTAAAATCCCGATCCGGCCGATCCCGTAATAGTAAATAAAACACCCAGACCAATTAGATCTAGAAAACCACCTCAGCGATATTCTCCAAGTGATTATACTTAGGGCAATAATTGCAATAATTAACTATTAATTATATCAGTTATCATATTTTATAATAAATACTCGTATATAAAAAAAAAAATAAATAAATAAATAAATACTAACATATTAATTAAGCACTATACAAAATACTTTATATTTTTTTTAAAGGAAAGAGATGTTGCATATTCAGCATTTACATTGTATACTAAACGTTTATATTAATAATAATAATCATAAGTATCATATTACGATCGGTGGGGATTGTCCATCGGTCATTAGCAAGTAGACAATTTTATATGTACGTCAGTTCGTTTTATACTTTTCACAATAAAAGACTATAATATACGTTTGTGTTAGTATTCATATTAACAATACACACCACAAGGTATATATAAGTATAATACTAATAATTATTATTACCTGCCAAGTTTTGAAGTCTAAACGATATGACACATGTAATAGACATTCAAAAAATCTAATCCATGCATGTAATGTCGATAAACCAAATTTAAAATGATCCGGTTTAGTACTTAACTTTAATACTTTATCAATATCATTGGCATGTTTTGGAGTACAACCACAGATATAACATGTTTGACTCGAAGTAAAAGTCATCGAATTGCATACCTATATGTACATAAATTATGCATATTTTTTTATTTTTTCTAAAAAGGAATAGTTCCAAAGTATTATATAAAAAATACAAATAAATTTACCTTTCCATCAACCATTGAAAAAATTAGCTTGTGCTCTACTTTCAAATTACCATCATTATAAATTAAATCTATTGTATTTAAGTTATCTTTTTGTGTTTCTACATTATTCACTTCTTCTCGAGTATTATCGGCGGTTTCTTTTTTTAATAAAAATTTGATAGGTGCAGAATCTTGTTGAAGAAGTCCTTGGATTTTTCCAAATAATAAATTTGTTGTCATCAATCGTGCAACTCATTTGCAATGGTACAAAGAAAACATAAACATATCGCTATCTGTCACCGATTGTTTAGTAGATGAATCAAAATTTATTCTGTACTGTGATTGACCATTCCTTCCATCACACCCCCATTTAGAGAGTAGTTCACACTTTTCTATTTTAATATTCATACTTTGAACACTAGGAATTTGCAGAATACGTTGGGCAGTGTGATTTAATAAACCTTGAAGTGGTATTTTGGCACTACATTCAATTATAATGACATTATTTGGGTAACATTGTTTTTTTGCTATAAGCACTTTGTCATATGACGGATAAATGTTTGAATTTCGAGCTTTAGAACCGATTCGAATGTTTGTGTACTGTTTTTTTGTTAAATTATTATCCATGATAAATGCCATAGGTAGCTTCGTTGGGAGAGTAAGGTATTGGAAGAGATATTACATTAGTATTTTTTAATGATTTTCGCATTTTTAAATCTCGGTTAGGACTAGACGTTAATTCTTTGAAAAGTAAAACTGCAGTTCTTTTTCCCGAATTATGCATTTTAGAGGTTACAGCGTATGTCAATTCTGGAGAGGTAAAACTTTTTACAACATTTGAAATTTTTTGTTTTTTTATTCTTTCTGTGCACGTTTCAAAATTTTTTTTCGGACGACCAACAGTCTTATAATTCATTTGAGATGGAAGAGTTGGTAAAATGAATTCCTTTTTAAGCCATTCAGAATGTTTTTTAGTAAAAACTGTAATTGTCCTGTTACATTGGGACCATTTTCGGTGAAGACTAATAGTAAAAGTGTGTACTAAATTTAAAACTAGGCTTTCAAACTCTGAGCTCCATTCATATCCATTGTGTTTTTCACGGATTTTTTTCAGTAGAAAATGTCTAGATTCAACACTCAGAGGCTTCATTACACCTTCTCCTCGTAAAAAATTAAACAAATCATCGTTGGTTAAATGTTTTGGTTTTTCGCCGCTACTACAGCCTGCTGAAAATGGGATTATAATGAGCACATAGGCAGATAATGGCAGATCAAATTTATTAAAATAAATTATGTAGCTTGTATATATTATAAATAATATAATATACAGATGCAATTTTTTGTAATTTTATAGTTATTGAACTATATACTAACGGTTTATGTATTATATCATTAAAAACACAATTTTATTAATTTGAATTTCTTAACTTAATTAATAGATGTGTATATAAATGTGTTTTAAGTGTACTTATCTTCATACGTACATTCCATTGTATATAAAAATGCAAAAAGAATAATTTTAAAAATTAAAATGTTCTTGCAATAACAGTTTTTTTTTTTTTTACATTTTTAATCGATAACTGGGGGTGGAACCGACGTTAGTCATTACACCCCCCAGTCACCATCATTTATTGAATAACTTTCCAATAACTTCAAGGGAATTACACATGTTTGGGGGGGGAACAACATAAGTGAGAGGCCCCTACTCCTCTCTCAATTTTTTGCCTTCGGCATACATAAGTTGAACTTAACTAGTTTATTTATTTTTTAAGGCTGGTCTGCAGTCTGTCGCCTTCGTTCTTCTTCTTCTTTTTTTCGAAGGACCTCGTTGATGAAGTCGTCTATGGTGGTCCATGCGTCTTTGCTTGACCGCATCACTTCGGTCATGTTATCTGGCGTGATCTCTCTCCCGAGTATCGTGTTCATTCTGGTACGCCTTGAGTGCCATGCGTCACACACAAAAAAGGTGTGGAACGCATCGTCTGATTCGTGGCCGCAATACCAGCACGACGGGGAAGCTAATTTCCCGAAACGGTGGAGGTAATAAGGAAAGCAGCCATGTCCGCTAAGAGCTTGGGTCAGTCTGTAGTTGACTTCGCCGAATGTTCTGTTAAACCATGGGTCTATCTTGGGAATCAGTCGATGGGTCCACCTTCCATTTTCGGCCGAGTCCCATTGTGATTGCCAGTCTCTTATCAGTTTGTTTCTTGCTTCTTCCTTCCGGGCATTTTCAAATATCTCTTGTCTTTCGATGGCTATTAAAACAATTGGGGGCATGTCTGCTATAATCTATATGGCATTGTAAGAAACTGTGCAGTAAGCCGATGCTACTCTCAGTGCTATGCGTCTTTGCACCTTTCCTAATTCGGTTTTTCCTTTTTGACTCATCTTGGGAGCCCAGATGGGAGAACCATATAGGATGATTGAGTGTACTACATTTGCGAGCAGCCTTCTCTTCTTAGGTTTCGCTGCGCTTATGTTCGGCAGGATTCTGGCGAGGTTGTTGGCTACTTTCCACGCTTTAGTGCATGTGTGATTAGCGTGTTCTGTAAAATTCAGTTTTGTGTCCAAGTATATACCAAGGTATTTTATGCACTTAGCGCCGTTTATGCGTGTGCCCCCAAGCATCATTGTGAATTCGTTGTGGACTCTCGTGTTTGTTAAGATTATCGCTTCGGACTTTTTGACTGCTAGTTGTAGGCCGTTGTTCGACAACCAATTCCTCACGATCTCCGCGCCCGCGGACAGCATTCTTTCGAGTTCAAAGGTGTATTTACTTTTCCCAATGAGCGCCAGGTCGTCTGCGTACGCTAGGAACTGTACTCCAGCCGGGAGGGTTTCGCGCAGTAATCCGTCGTATAAGATGTTCCATAGGGTTGGCCCAAGGACCGAACCCTGTGGGACACCGCTTGTAATGTCATCTATTTTTTCGGGTCCACCGTAGTTGTACTGGAGTTTTCGTTCGTGAAGGTAGTCATCGAGGACTCTGCAGAGATACGGAGGTATGTCTTTTGCGTATGCTTCCCGCATTATGATATTCCATGAGGCGGAGTTAAAGGCGTTCTATGTCCAGGGTGAGTACGCCTACTCTTACATCCTTGCCGCAGTTGTCTACAATTGAAACTAACTTATGAATGGCGTGAAGAGTTGATCGTCCTTTTCTAAAACCGTATTGTGTATCAGCTAGGCCGTTCGATGAGTCCAAGTGTTCTCTTATACGATTATCAAGGAGTTTTTCAAAAAGTTTGCCACAGGAGTCCAGGAGGCACAGCGGACGGTACGAAGACACTTCGTCCAAAGGTTTATCACCTTTTCGTAGCAAGACTAGCCTCGCCCTCTTCCACGGTTTTGGGAAGCGGCCTTGATCAATACATTTATTGTACAGGGAGAGTAAGACCTCCGGGTGTGACCTGCATAATATCTTCATTGCTTCGTTTGGTACTCTGTCCGGGCCTGGGGAGACAGAGTTCTTCAGTTTGCTTGCTGCGTGTCTGAGCTCAGCGATAGTGAAATGAGCATCTTCTGGAAGGTCTTGTGGCTATTGTGTCGTGTCTCGTTCCTCGTTTACCGGGAATAAACCTTGGATAATCAGTTGAGCGCGCCCTGGAGTATTGATTCCGGGGATTTTCGAATTTCTGCATAGTTTTCCCATAACTAATTTATATGGCTTTCCCCAAGGGTCCCGCTGTACTTGGTCACATAGATCAGTCCAGGCTTTTTCTTTCGCACGTTTAATAGCTTTACAAAGAACGGCTTTGGCCATCTTTGCTGCTTCTGCCTAAGCTAAGCAGGATTCCCAGCCAGCTCTCTTCCTTTTCCGCTTGTGGACTCGTCTTAGATGATTGGCGTCCTTGCGTAAGCTGCTAAGTTCTGTAGACCACCAATAAACCGATCTTCTTGCTTTTCCTAAGCGCGGCCTGTGCTGGGAGCCGCATATCTGGGTGTAAAACTCAGTGGGAGTGGGTTTAAGTCTAGGTATACTTTCAGTTTGCTAGGGACCACTTTGATGTTTGTGCACGGCTGGATGTCGGCTTCTGCGCTGAACTCCACACAGAAGTGCACGTAATTATGGTCACTCAACGATGTTTCTTCCAAGACAACCCACTTTGTGATGGAGGTTGCTGTGCGTTGGGTTGCGAATGTTACATCGACAATGGACGATCGATTGCCGCTTTGGAAAGTAGCATCCGTTCCCTTGTTACACACGACCATTCCTGATGCCTGGATCATGTCGGCTAGAAGGTCACCTTTTTTGTCGTTTGTGTTACATCCCCATAAGGTGTGATGAGCGTTAAAGTCACCGCAAACCATGACTTCCCCGGTGCTGGCTTTAATGCTTGTTTCCAGACGTCGTAGGAAATCTGTGAAAGCAGCTATGTCCGGTCTTGGTGTCCAGTAGCACGAGTATATCTTTGTACCCGCCAGTCTACACCAAGTGAAACCCATATCCGGTTTACCAAGTTCGTCTATCTGTACTCGACTGTGGTTTATGATGGCTGATTTTTTGGATTGGTCTTGGATCCAAGACCGGTCACATGCTTGATTTTGCTCGGATACCAGGATGATGTCAATATTGAGGTCATCGGCAGTTTTGGAGACCAAAGCTTGGGCTGCTTTACAGCAGTTTAGATTAATTTGTAAAAAATTAATCATTTTGAAGGTTGGGGATCTTGTGTTAAGGAGCGTCTGAAGTCAGCCGCTGCCTCTTTGCTCGCCTTACAGTCGACTGCTAGGTGGTCAGGAACTCCACAACGTCTGCAACAGTTGCTTTTGTCTGAACCTGAACACGTGCTAGCCTCGTGTCCAAATTTTAGGCATCGGAAACAACGTTTTCGTTTTTTGCATAATCTGGTGTTACAGTCAGAGTTGGGCAAAATTTTATCTAGATAATTATTCGAATAAATCTGTATTCGAATAAAAAACTATTCGAATGTTTTTTTTACAATTATTCGAATAAAAATGTATTCGAATAATTTTCAACTAAGATTATTCGAATAAAAAACTATTCGAATAATTTTCATCTATGATTATTCGAATAAATTTTAAAGACGGTTATACGAATAATTCTTAGTTATTTAATTTGATTAAACATACCTAGTTCATAATAAAATAATTTTTTTAGATATTGCTATTATCGATCTATTAGGATTGTTGTAATAATTGTTATGAAATATTACCATTAAATATTATTCATATTATAATATTATAAAACTATTGTTAAAATATAATTTAAAAAAACATATCTAATTTTCTAATTCTTAACTTTCTTCTATTGATAGATATTTGTTTATTGTTTATTCGAATATCTATGTTTAAAATTGAATCGGTTAATTTTTTATTCGAATAACAATAGTTGAAAATTATTCGAATACATTTTTATTTGAATAATTGTAAAAAAAAAATATTCGAATGATTTTTTATTCGAATAATAATAGTTGAAAATTAATCGAATAAATTTTTATTCGAATTATTGTAAAAAAAATTATTCGAATAAATTTTAATTCGAATAATTGTAAAAAAAATCATTCGAATAATAATTTATTCGAATAAAATGTTATCTAAATAATCATCTAGATAAAATTTCATTCGAATAACGCCCAACTCTGGTTACAGTACACCAAACCTACACGTATTCGTCCGATTTTGGTTATCTTCGCCGCATTATCCCAAGGCATAAAAACCAGTGCGGATTGTGTTTCGCCATATGTTTTCCTCATGTTGAGAACTTTTACCGCCTCCCGTGGGGTGTCAGCGTTTAGGACTATTTCTGCGACAAGTTCGTCAATATTTGTGAGGGAGTCTAGGCCTCGGAACTCGACAAGTGATTGTTGCTTAGGTGTCCTTATCACGGTGTCCGTTTCAACTATTTTCGAGACTTCTGCCCGCACTACATCAGCTGCAGGGGACCCACCAGAGACTTGAATCAGTATTCCTCCTGATCTTGTTTGTCGCAGGGCGGAGATTTTGTTTCCGATTGCCTCCATGTTTACACCACTTTTAATTTTCTTTAGAACCTCCGAGTAGTTTTCTGGCTTTGTTTGAACAATTACGACGTCTGATCTGTTTCTGGTACGTACTTCTTCCCGTTTTTCATTTCGGGGGCTTCTTGGACGTTTTGTATATTTCTTTTGGACCGTTTTCCAACCACTATCGTCTCGAGGGCCTTCGGTTCGGTCCGCTTCTAGTTGTAGAGAAATGTTATCGTTTTCCGCCGCATCGTATTGCTCTGATGGTTTGTCTTCGTTTTTTTGCGAGTTTCTTGTGGGTGCGCCTCTCCTACCGCCGTCGTAGAGGTTCTGTCGATGTTGCTGCTGGACTTGTTTTGTCAGCTCCCCCAGTGCTTCGCCCTGTTTTACCATCAGCACTCGGAGTTCGTTAATTGCAGAACGCGTCTCCTCCAACGCCGGCACGGCCACGTCTGTTGCAACAGTGGTTTTTGCCACTTCACCCACTTCTCTGTTCGGAGCATCGAAATCGGCTTGTACTGATTTTTCGCGGGTCGCCGGCAGTTCAGTTTGATTACCCCTGGTGTTAACGACTGGCCTTACTCTTCCAGTGAGCCTTCCCCATGTGATAAGCCCTTTTACACCATGCGCCAGATCTACTATCATCTTCTTAATCTCTTTTTTGGTGTTGGGAGTGGAGGCCACTTCTGCATCCAATTCTTTAGACGTCGCATATATTTGTTGAAGATACTTATAGAATCGAGCGTTTGCCTCTTCCTCCGTTGCTTCGCTTCCAGTGGACGTCTGGCTGGACGCTGAGGCAATTAGTTTCTCTTGCAGAGTCCCTGCAAGTTGCTTATCTTTGCTGATGCCCGATGTAGTCAGCATAGCATTGAGCTTTTGGCTTGGTTGTGGATTGATTGATGAATGCCCCCCCCCCCCCCCAGAATCCGTGGGGCCTGTCTCCGCAGAGAGTGGATTCCCCGGCTTGGCCGGTTCACCACCTGGGGTACAATTTTCATTTTGTTTTGTTTCCATCTTTCAAACGGCTAGTAATCCACGGATCGCCGCTTCCGTCCGTGATAGCAATGCGACCCGTGAATTCATTGTCCACTGAACGCTCCACCACAAGAAGTTCAAGTTTTGATTTTTCAACTGTACAGTCAGAATTAAATACAAGTTCTTATAGTGTTCAACAAAATGAATTGGTTGGGCCAAGTTGTACTGAAAGAACTAGTCGTCCTATACGTTCAAAGCGTTGTATAAATTTTTCAAATAATACTTCAAGCTCTAGTGAAGTAATTGATGATTCTGATAAAGACCTCAATTTTATACCATTAAGTCCTTTAATTCCAGCTAACATATTTTCTTCCAGTTCAGATGAAAAAAGTGATGATAGCCTGTCCCAACCCACACAAAACCCAACAAAAGAATTCAAGTAATTACCAGTGGAATAAAATAGGTGGTGTACCAACTAAATTTACTCAATTTAAATTTAAAGAAAAATATGGGTTGAATGCAAATGTTGATAATTCAAATATTTTAAACTTTTTTGAATTGTTTTTTAATATAATATTTTATAATTTAACCGTTAGTGAATCTAATTTATATGCATCACAAATGAACACAGAGTTAAACTTATCTGTCCCAGAGCTAAAAGCAGTTATAGGAGTTTTAATTATAATGGGTATGAATGTCTTGCCTATTATGAGACTTTATTGGTAAGAAGATGTACAGAAAGATTTTCTGATTTTTATTAATTTTATTTTTTAATAATATTTTATTGTTATTCTTACAAAATATTTGTTTTGATTTATTAATTATTTACTAATTGTTAATTATAACTGTTGAAATATACAATTAATATGTAGTATATGTAGTCAGCCTTGACACGTGTGTACAATATAGTAACTAGTTATGTACGAGCGTAAGACTCACTCTCTTTACGAATGTAACATGACCTCGGTCGTGCATATATATAGGGCCTTTGATGTATGTAATATTCACTTACACAGGCGTCGTTGTACAGAGCGTATACGATGTGTGTGTACTGTCACAGTTTAATTGTCCAGTTGTACGTTATTATATATTATACTTATACATAATCATATTGTCGTGTTATTACTTATTATATTAATGCTAACATCATTAGTCCGTCAAGCTTCACTTTCAACAATAACTACAACAGTGAATCAAATTTTTATTAGTATTTTTTTTAAAGTTTTCTAATTGTTTTTTATTAATTTTGTTTTTTAATAATATTTTATTTTTATTCTTACAAAATATTTGTTTTGATTTGTTTCTTATTTACTAATTATTAATTATTATTACAACAGTGAATTTTTTTATTTTATTAGTATTTTTTTAAAAGTTTTCTAATTGTTTTTTATACTTTGATTTGTTTTATTAAATGTGTACCTTGTAACAATGATTATTTGTGTTTTGGTATACAGGATTTCATTGTTTGAATTATAATATACTGTTATTATTCATTGAAAATAATTGTTTTCTTATTTTTAAAGTGGTAAAATATTTTACCAACGATCACTAGGTGATCCATGACCCAGACAATCCTTGGTCGATTATTTTACCACCATATAAGTCAAAAGCTTATAGATAAAACAAATTTTTTTTGTCAATATTGAATACTAACACTTCCATCATATTAAAACCAACATTTTGAATTGATCGGACTACTAGCACCTTCTGCCCTATAAAGCAATTACCAGAGAACAAGTAAACAGTAAATGCACATCGTCAGCTACTCGGTTAGATGAAAGCAATGTAATTGCTAACAGGTTGGCAGACTTGGGAGAGCGTAAATTGTTGGCCAAACAAAAATATTGGGACCAAAAACTTTTACTTTTGGCTGAACAAAATGAATATTTAAAATCTATTAGGGACTCCTTGCTTTCAAACCATAATAATGAAAAGAGTAATATCATTTTTTTATAAGTTTATAAGTTTAAGTTTTTATTTATAAGTCATAACCTTATTAACTACTATTTTTTTTTACTATATTAATTTCAATTGAATAATACTATTCAACAAAACCATACAGGAACAGATCTAGTTCAAAGTTATCTTTCTATATTTTTAAATGTTTACCTATAAACTAAAATCTTTTCTTAGAATATAACACTCTAAAAGTTGACCCTTTTTAAATTAAGTACATCATTTTGAAAACATTATATGTCAATGATAATACTCATGATGTGAAGTATGATTGGCTTTCTTTATTGTTTATTTGATGTACATAAGATAGATTTAATTAAATGATATTATATACCTATTGCAGGTATGTATTATTTTTATTATTTTACAATTATTGGTAAACCTATAACATTTTGTTTATTTGTTTCTTATTAATCTTTTTATTTGTTTATTTTTTCTAGCATAATAGCAATGGTTTCCTTTCCACATTTCCATTTTATTTAATCACAATTCACAATGTTATCTATTTTTTTTATACAAATTTCTTATTTCTCCTTTATGTTTATAATTCCTTCATTATTCACTTTATCCTATTACTACAGTACCTATATTTATAGTGCTACTAACTTATCTTACTAATAGTAAAAATTACTTAATTAAAATAAAATATTTTAGACTGGATGTCAATTATTAAAAAAGTTTTAATTTATTTTCCTTGTATTAAAAACTGTTACTCGTTTTGTTCAAAATTGCGTACAACACATGCACGTCACGTCTTCCATTATCCAAATCATTGGATGAGTCATTTTCGCGTTGGCCAATGTTATTTCTGTACATGCCAAAATCAATGTCAATCATATTGTCTATAGGCTCAGGCTCATTGTATGTTATACACATATTGTGTAATACTACGCAAGCATTTATTATGGCTGTAGCTTTTTCAGGGGCATAGTGTAGAACTCTATGTTTCAGTAGGCACCTTAAATAAATGATTATGCTAAATTCTGATCATAGGTTCTAGGAACTAATTATTTTAAAAATGAATACATACCTAAACCTCATTTTTAGCAACCCATTACACCTTTCAACTAAACTTCTAGTGTGCATTTGTTTTTTATTGTACAGTTCCTCATTTGCATTGGCCGGGTTTTGAATTGGTGTTAAAAGCCAAGGTCTAAGTGCATATCCAGAGTCTCCTAGATAGTAGATACCAAGTATATTTAATCCAGTTAGCAGTTATATTACTATATAGTGTCATCCAGGATCATCAGTCATATTTGTTTCGTCATAATTAATTATTAATTGTGGTAAAACTCCAGCCAATGAATTTTCAAGGTTCTCAAAATATTGCGTTATTATATGTGGATTTATTTCTGCCCTTGACCTTTTAATATTTTCAGCTAATCTCTCGCTCAGAACAGACTTGTGACGGTTTATAAAATTTTTAGCCCAAGTGTATCCAGGTAAATTACCATTAAATCTTGGATCTTTGACACCATTATTATTTAAAAAACTCTGCACTAATAGCCTTATGTCGAGAGAAGTGAACGGAAAACCCCACTTGCTTGATAAAATTATCCCATTGACTAAACTTTCCTCGTCAACATTTGAAAGGGCATTAGGCCTACCAACTTTCAACGTATTTTTTTCATTCACTTTTCTTTGAATGGTTGATTTTGAAACCCCGTACTTCGCTGCTGCATCACGATATGTAAGTTTTTTGGATCTAACATCATTAATAGCTTTTTGTAACGACTGAGTGGAATAATTTTGATATGCTCTACCTCCAATTTTTTTTTTGTAGTTTCCCATTGTATGTCTAAATAAAAAAAAATATTTATATGTCATAGATACCTAATCAAGTTTTATATCAATAGTTTTATATTTTATATCAAGAAAAATAAAATGATGTTACATCAAAATTACATAACTTGGGACACTAATTCTAACTTGGGACGTTGTCCCAAGTTACCATAAAAACTATTAATTTTCAAAATTTCACGATAACAGCAAAAATTACATATGATTGATAACAATGAAATATTGTATATTATTCACGTGTAGTTGCTGCAACTAATGTTGAAACCCACATTTACATTCAACTAATAGCAAGCCGTGTATACACTAAGTTTTAACATGGTTTTACAACATATAATAATCTACATATCTATTTATATTTAAATAATAAGTACTTACAATGTGAGAACGTCTGCCCATCAAGACGATCGTTGTGAAAGTGATGATAAACAAATGTGTGATTATACGGAGGTGATAACAACATTTCTAGTGCTCAAATCTTATCATTGATAATACTATATAGTTTGTATTCAAGTTACCCACATGTCCCAAGTAAGGCCATTTTACGGTACAGTTCCTCATTTGCATTGGCCGGGTTTTGAGTTGGTGTTAAAAGCCAAGGTCTAAGTGCATATCCAGAGTCTCCTAGATAGTAGATACCAAGTATATTTAAATCCAGTTAGCAGTTATATTACCAGTGTTAGTAGGATAACTAATACTACCAGTGTATGCAGGATAACAAGAGGTGTAGGGTATTTTTACTTGTAGGTAATTAGAGTTAAATACATACAATGTTATTTGATGGAATAAATAGTTTATACCAGAACTGTATACTAATACTTAAGAGAACGCCACAACTGTAATTTAATCTCCAGAAAAATGTAAGTTACACATTTTGAAGGTAAATTATTTATTCGTGCAGTCATTATTTTAGATAAGTAATCCACAAGTGATTCTTTTATGGCAATAAATATTATTTTGATTGGGGTGTAAATAATGGAAAAAATTATATTACAAAAAACAAGTTTCATATGGGAAATATTTTTTCAAACAATTTCCGTCTGGTATGGCGTCCTAATATACTCAATATAGTCAATACTAATATGTATAATTGTATAATACATTACTACCTACTATACTACAGACTACAATATTGTAGTAATGTACTATGCTTCAATTTACTATAGGTACCTACCCAGCAGATAAAAACATTGTTTACGCCAATTTAATTCTTAAAGAATTGGTAGCACCATAGGCGGAAATGAGGGGAGGGGGGCTTGGGGGGACTTGGTCCCCCCAAATATTTTAATAGCCCCCCCAAAATTTTGTCGTCTTTATGTGAAAATATATGATAATATAATAATATATTTACTAATTGTACAGTACTTATTCGCGAATGTTCTCGTACGTTAGTGCTTATCGAGAACCTCCGAGAAACATTATATAATCGATAACGTCATAATATCTTTAAGATTATTCGAGAACAATCGAGAGCATTATCTCGTATCTATATATATCAGAAAAATTAAACCGTCAGTTACCAGTCCGCAGCATAGTCTCGCACGAAGTAACATGCGTCGCATTGTAAACGAGTCCGCCGCCGCCGCCGTAATAACTAATGTGTTAATCTGTTTTAATAGTGGCTACTCCCTAATTATTTTATATTTTTATATCTCGTATTTTTAAAGTGTTCTTTAACCGTTGGTGAGACTTAATAATTAAATAATAATAAATAATAAAATGTCTAAAAAAAACTACATATTATGATATTTTTAATGTAAATAAAAAACAAAATAATCTAACACACGAATCACCAACTGTTTTAAAAGACTAAGTTTGTTTAACCTCAACGCCCATTACAACAGCTACAGAAACTACCACTACAGTGAGTGTAAGTATACTTAAGCCTATTGTGGATGATCTGGGAACATTAGTTTCTGGACCGGCCCAGCCATTATTAAATGTAAGTTAACTTTTTATACCTATTTAAATAATAATAATATCTTTAAATTATGGTTTATGATTTCCTCTAGTCTTATCCAAAATCTAAAATTGGCTTACAAAATCGCAGCTTTAACTCATCTTACTTTGCTAAACATGATTGGCTTGAATATAGTATTGCATTAGATGCTATTTTTTGTTATGCTTGCCGTATTTTTAGTGATGGTAGAACACAATATGAAGATGTATTTACTGTCTCTGGTTTTAAAAAATGGAAAAAAGTAATCTTTGAATAAATATTAAATTTAACTTTTATTAAAAATATATGTTATTCATTAATGAAAAATTGGGTATGCTATCCTCATTTTACAGTTAAGTGGGTCAAGAGGGGCTAAGAAAAATAAAGCATGTAAATTAGAAGCCCATTCTTTTACTCAATTTCATTTAACATGCATGACCAAGTGGAAAGCTCATCAAAATACTCAAATTACAGGAAGTGTTCATGCCCAATTATCAACCCAGCATAAATTACTTGTAGAAAGCAATAGAAAATATATGAGTACACTTATTGATATAGCATTATTGTTAGCTAGTCAAGGTTTGGCTTTAAGGGGACACGATGAAAGTTCATGCGATAAAAATGATTTTAAGCTTGAAGATATAAAAAAATATGTCTCAAAGCAAGTCTACCCAAATGTGTTCAAATTGTTGCAAGTGGCGATCACTCTTCCAATTAGTTCATCAACATGTGAGCGTTCTTTTTCGGCAATGAGACGCTTAAAAACATGGTTAAGAACCTCTATGCTTCAAAATTTCGATACTTAATATTGAAAAGGATATTGTAAAACATATTGACAATGACTCCATCATCAACAAATTTGCAAGAAAAAATAGAACAATTGTGTTACAATAATTTTAATAAACTTTATTCTTTTAATGGTCTTTTTTTGTTGTATTTATGTATACTTATAGGCTGTTAAAATGCTTTCAGATTCAATTCAACAAAATATGCGACACAATGTGTTTTTTGTTTTTCGATATCTATCAAATTATTTGAATATAGTTTTTATTTTAGTTTAGCCCCCCCAGAAATTCTAATGGATTTCCGCCTATGGGTAGCACATTACAATTATTCCAAATGTGGCTATCGTGTGTACTTCCCGGAAACAGAGCATTAACACTTAATATTTTTAAATTCACATCACAAATCTATTTGACAGTAAGTAATTTACATAATATTATCAACATAGTGTCATAGTTTAGATTCTAATAAATCGGTTTTTGATTTCATAGTTGTTATTACAATAGTTATTTAATTTTGAAAATAAGTCTTACTAATTGAGTATTTATAGAATGGTAATTTTTTCTGTTAACATAATGTTCAGGATAGTCGTTTTCCTCTCTAAGAATTCCCGATGAAGGTACAATAGCAATATGAGTGCAATCTATGCACCCACATACTCCAGGAAATCCTGTTTTCATATAAAATCTAATAATTAAAAAATGTTAAGGGGTATGAATAGTATTGAAAAAATCTATAAAAATGTACTTTTGTATTTCCAATAATATGGTTTATTAAGTGGTCTGAGAGTAAAAACACCTATTATCAATATTGTAGAATAGAAGTTAATCTGTGCCTGTATAGAAGTCAAATTTTAATATTTGTAATTACTAAACTCAATAATTCAAATTCAAAAAGTAAAATATCATAAGTTTTAGAGTTAAATATTGGACATTGAAAATAAAATATCGAAAATCGACTCCTATACAAGCCTAGATAAACTCCTTCTCTTCAATTTGTATAATAGGTGTTCATACTGTAATGTCACTCAGTAAGCTATATTATTGGAAATACGAAACTAAGTTTAAGTTTTTCACTAAAATTCACATTTGTAATTAGAGTGTAAAATGTTCCGCTAATGACATGTGCGGGTGTGCTCCACTATTTATTTTATACACAGTCACCCACACTAATAATCACTTACTACGCACACATTTACACGACCCGCATGCAAACCATTAGAAAATTGCCTATACCGAACTCCTTAGAAACGGTCGGTATGCATACCCCTTAATTAGTAGTATGAAGAGTATTTCAAACTGTGTGTAGACATGTAGAGAAAGGTATTATAATATTCAGTTCACAGTGGTATACTGTATACTGGCATACGTCTTATCATTGATTATAAATAGTATTTATAATCAATGGTCCTATATAATATACATTATACATACTCATTTCGCAATTCTTAATTCCGACATATTTTTAGGAAATTTTACCCAATTATGGAAAATGCTAGTGTGGTTCAGCGCATTAGTTACTTGAAACCGAAGGTTGAGACACGGCACTATATCTGGAATTACTTGTTGGCAACTGATATGACCCAGTTCCAAAAAACTGCAATGCAATTAAAACCTAAGAACATATTTTTACATTTAAAATAGTATAAGTACCTACCTTATTATTGTTATTAATTATTATTTATTACCTTATTTTGGATGCTCAAAGTCGACGTACGTTTTGGTGGTTCCATAAATGGAGTGACAAACTCGATTAAATATTTTGTTAAAACTTTACTCAATCGGTAAGTTTTTATAAAAAGATGATCACTTAATGCTAATAAAGGGTCTACTTTAATGCCAAACGGTTGTCTGACATTTTGAGCTTCTTGCCTCTCTATATTAGCAATAGCAAACATCATAGCTCTTTCATATTCATTCGCCATTATTGTTATATTTAATAAAATATTAACTCAGCAGTTATAAAATAAAACAACAATAATAAATTAACAAAATTAATAGGTAATCGACAATCGTAATACAAGTACCTAAACACAAGAATACAAGATGACTTATCAATAATCATAGTATTCTGCAGTTGATTTGTGTGAAATATATTAAATCTATGGTGCTCGAAATTAACAAATTATTCGACTAAATTTTGTCGAATGCGATATAGCAGTAGACATAATGTCGAACGGTTTTCGTTCGAGAAAAGTCATTCATAATTTCGAGAATACCATGGACGACGAATCGACCGAGTTCTGATTTACGTCAAATGCGACAAAATTCGAGAATAGGGCCCCTGTTCGGGCCCGATGTACAGGTCCATGTCACTGGCACCGCCCATTTTGAATTTCGGGTCAAAACCCGGGGCTTTTGTTTGTGCTCCGTTTGCGCAGCAAATCCCTTCGTTTGTGCTCAATCCCTTCCAGAGTTATTCGCGATTTACCCTGGGCGGTGCTGGAGACGTGCTAATTGCAAACATTGAATATCGAATCCGGACCAAAGCCGTTTGTTTGTGCTCCGTTTGTGCCGGTTTGTGCAGCAAATCCCTTCGTTTGTGCTCAATCCCTTCCAGAGTTATTCGCGATTTACCCTGGGCGGTGCTGGAGACGTGCTAATTGCAAACATTGAATATCGGATCCGGACCAAAGCCGTTTGTTTGTGCTCCGTTTTTTGTGATTTACCCGAGTGGTCTAGGAGTAGTGTAAATAGAAGTGCCCTTTTAGATATTAAGTAGGTAATTTATAGATATCAGTTTTATTTAAATTATTGCTAATTTTATGTCACTTTGCACATAAACTTTTATACCACAAGTAATAAGTTTAAATGTTTAACTTTTTGTTTACACCAATAAATTCAAAATAACATAAGCAGACAGAATACGAAGTGTATTCAACTATCAAATGCACCATCCACCATTTAGCTGTTATTAATTATTTATATGGTATATTGTTCATTTTTATAATACGTAGTTTGGTGATATTACCATATATAAGAAGTTAATAGAAGTTTATTCGTCTCGGGCTAACTAAAACTGACTAAAACATCTACAGTAATTCGTTTTTTAATTACAACAAAATAACAAATTCGCTACATGAGAAATCGAGTGAATATCCAATGTTGTAAAAATATGAACTTCAAACGCTCATAAAAACTTAATGTGACTTTCTAGTAAAGATTTTTTTATTGATAAAGGTAGAAAAACTTATGAAGAATCTTGTTTTACATTTTAAATTCTTAGATTTAAAAAGAAAAATTTTTATGAATTTTCAACTCAAAATAATTTGCAAATTTTCGTGTTTTTTTTCCGTTTTTTGTCAAAATTTGAACATTAAATGCTTATAAAAAAAAACTGTGACAAAGGATTTTTGATATTTTTTAAATGTCATTGTAACAATATGATAGGAGCTTTGTATTACATTTTCAAGCATTTGTATCCAACAAATAAATTTTAATTGACATTTATAGAAACAAAAACTAAAAAAATCGAAAATTGCTTATGTCCGCAAACAGCTCAAAACAAATGAAAATATTTTGAAAATGTATCTTGTATAGAAAATGCTCATATAAACGACCAATGAAAATTTCATGTAACTACAGTCATTCACTTTAAATTTACATCCAACACCAAATTTGATTTTGTCGAAAAAACCGATTTTGCGTAAAAATTCCCGTTGTTCCTTAATTT
>CARXXK010001465.1:0-25783 GCA_949089665.1 Macrosiphum euphorbiae
TACAAAAAAAATTTGGGATGGTTAAGAAGGGGGCTCCAACAATTTCCAACAAGTTTCCAACAATGTCCAACAAGTCTATCTAAACATTGTTGGAAGGTTTTTGAAAGGTTACAACATACATGTAATGCTAAGTGTGAACTTGGCATTACAAAATGAAATGAGCGATGGTTGAAGTGGGGGGTTCCAACGAATTCCAACAAGTTTTAAACAATGTCCAACAAGTGTATTAGAACATTGTTGGATGGTTTTTGAACGGTTACATCATACATGTAATGCTAAGTGTGAAGTTGGCATTACAACGTAAAAGGTGGGATAGTCAAAAAGGGGGGCTCCAACAAATTCCAACAAGTTTACAACAATGTCCAACAAGTCTATCTAAACATCGTTGGACATATTTTGGAAAGTTCTGCTATCAATGTAATGCCAACTTCACGCCACTGATTTCTAAGCGTGTTCTGCAGTGTTTCAATAAAATTTGAAATTCAATATTGATGGATTTAATTTATCAATTTAAGTGTATACCTACTCACAACCCTAACGGCGAACACTATGTTTTTATTGGGATGGGCAATACAAATGACAAATGACAGAAAACGCAGAGTTTGTAGCACATTAATTTTATATAATGGAATAGGTATAATACTTAATTTAGGTGGCAAAAAATTAAGCTTAATCAGCTGATAACAGGTATTTCACATTTTAACCATGCAAAATCGGCCGATTAAACTCCGATTAATTTTAATCAGAGATGGTACGACTGGCCCTTAGTAGTTAGTACTGGCTACCTACGTCTTGTTTGTTCGTGCCGTTCGTGGTATTTACTATTTATATAAATATAATTACCTAATATAAGTTATGGATTTATATAGTTTATATAATAGTAGTATAAGTATACAAAATATTTTCGATATTCACCGGCCGTTATTTTCAATTTTCATCGAACCTATTAGCCAACCACTATAAACGTTATAAATAAAATAATAAATATTGTTAAATTCGTCATTCGGCAGTCTTCAGTTTATAATTTATAAATATATATATGCCGTATACAGGGTGTTCCAAATTTCGTGTGACAAAAGACAGATCTGTGCCGTAAGAACCAGTGTAATTCCCACCATTTTTGTCACACGAAATTTAGAAGACCCTGTATATTTATATGATATGTTTGCTCGTGGCCTAGTCTACTGGTTTTTTCCAATTACCATTAACAACCGGCTTAATATTGTCCCCCTCGACCACTACCACAGTACCACCACGACATAATAATACATCGTTATCGAGTAATATCGATGATTTTCGATTTCGGTGCTTATAATAATATTATAGTCACTACTCATTACACACTAGTCATTGACCATTGTACATTCGACCATATTTTGTATTCGGTATTTGCGTCATTGTCATAGTTTCAACTTTCAACTTTTAAAAATATCATACTCAGTACTCACGATTCTTCATGATTCTCATGGTTTTATAGTTTATAGTTTATACTGTCAGTATACCTATTGTGAATTGTTATTCAAGTTTTTTTGTAACTACCTACCGTTTTCTATAATGGGAAGAAAACCAACAAACCCAATTGGCAAATTATTTTTCACTTATAATATTGAAAAAGATGAATCGACGTGCAACGTCAAAGGGTGTTGTCGACCTATTATGAAAGGACAGCATAGCCACAACCTCGAAACTCACAGAAAAACATCCCATATTCAAGAATGGAACATTTTAGTAAAAGCAAAAAAAGATATTGAGAATGAAAAGATAGCAAGTAAAAAAGAAAAACGTCGACTGGATGACACTGTGACATTTCCATCAAAGGTAAAACCAACTCAATTTTCTATTTGTTTATTTCTATTTTCATATTTTGTAATTGTTTCAAATACCCATTAGCTAGCTAATATTAAAATAATTTTAATACAAATTTTGGAAGCGATTAAAATTTATTTTTTACCATCTTCCAAATACTGGAATACTTATAGCTTATATTGACTTAATTTGCTTATTCGGTAACTAATATTAAATAATTTATATACCAACCATAAGATAAATCCAAATGTGAAAGTAGAAACCTGTAATGAACAAAGGTGCTACTTCGTTCGGACGGGACACTTTATACCCGTAAGAGGGGTGGTGTATAGACAACTTATTTTTCAGGTTCGATTTGCCCCTTAACCTGAGTGGGTAGGCAACTTATCAGACCGTTTGCTTTGCCTGAAACGTAGGACCGGCAACCTGTGGTGGAAAGACGGAAGTTATGACAGGACGGAAGCAGTTTAATAAGTATTGGGTGGGGTTGTCCTCTTGGTCAGTTCGGTGTGGTGCAATGACCGACGAGGCTCACATATAATCGGGCATTTCTTACTAACTATTACTTAAGGGTAATTAAAATTAAGGCAGGTGCAGTGGGTGGATAGATTCGTCGATGAGTGGCGCGACTGGACGACCGTGGCGGCCTCTCACACACCCTCAATTGGGTGCTGGCGGACTTACGCAGCAGCGGGGCAGCAAGTTGGTAGACCAGGGCGGCCTCACACACACCACGCCGGATGCTGGCGGACTTATGCGGACTGGGAGACCAATACGTGAAGACCGCGTACGCGGCTCGCAACGACTATCAGCATTCGACAAAGAGTCGACGGTCTCGCAGGAATGACCGGGTGATGGCACACGTACAATATAATATGTCTCGTACACGCGTTGGTGAGGAGCAGATAATAATAAGAGACAAAAGAACTCACTTATTATTGGTGGAGTGTATATTTATTGAACATATGTGTGGCTATACTAGCCAGCGACGATACAGTGTAAGTTCAACCGATGATCGTGCCGCAATGGCGACGACAAAAGAACAAAAAATACGGGTGCCGAAGTGGCAAAGAACAAATTGATACGAATGAACAGAAAAAAAAGAAACATATAAGAGCGAAGAAGCATAATATGATACCGAAACGATTAAAAACAAGACACTGATAACATGAACAATCTACAAAGACATTTGACATATAAGCAAATGGTACAACAGAAACAAAGACAATAAATAGTAATTAATAATTATAATAATGTTTTAATTAGACATAATGTATGGGGTATGGATGCACGGGAGATAAAGTGGACAACGGTCACCGTTGCACAGATAAGCGATATGCACAGCGGCTCGGCGCGTACAAAACCCATTTGCAGTTTTGTACAATGTTAGATACATTTATTAAAATTACAATTAGGTAGGTAGTTCTAAAATTCAAATCTATTTTTAGAAACATGGACCATTGGACAAGGTCATAACTATAACTAAGAAAAATCTATTTGTTAAAATGGATCAGGTATGTTTGTTAAAAGCTTGCACTGAGATTGTCACAGTAAATGGACGACCATTTACCATCTTCAACGATTCTGGTTTTCAGAAAATATTAAAGCCTTTGACTGAAGCTATCGGCGGAAGTATGAAACTAATTTTTAATTAAATTGGGTACCTACCTATCTGATCAAAAGTTTTTAAATCATTTTTAATAAATATTTCAGATTTTACCATAAATTCACACAACATAAAAAGTCACATAATGTCTGCTTCAAATGAGATAGTTTCAGATATAAAAAATGATGTGAAAAATCAGCTAATCTGTTTAAAAATTGATTGTGTGAAGCGTCATCATCGTTCCATATTAGGGGTAAATATTCAATACACTAAAGATGGAAAAATATGTTTGTCAACACTGGCCATGATTGAAATGCATGAAAAGCATACAGCAGTAAATTTAAAAAAGATGGTAATACCGTAATACTTATTAATTATTACAAAGTATAATAAAAAAATATTTTGTTAATGAATTTTATATGCCTGATAATTGTGATATTATTTTCTACTTTGTAGCTTCTTGAAACACTCGAAAAGTATAATATTAAAAAGGAACAATTGTACTCAATAACTTGTGATAATGCGGCAAACATGATTAAGTTGGCTAGGATTATGAATGATGAAACAAATGAGGCTCATGATCGTATCGTAATGACAAGTGAAAATGTCAATAACAGTGAACAAGATGATGATGATTTATGGCAGTATGACAATGAAGGAACACCACTTGCGACTGATGACATTGAAAATGAACTTTTCAATGGTATGTATTATTAGTAGTATAGATTTGTATGTTCACAGTCTTTTTTTTGTGTCACCACGGTAATTTCACAACGTTCAAGCGAGGATGTCCCGCTAGGACACAATAATTTTACCGTGTAAAAATTATGAAGAATTTACACACTTTTTAAGCCGGGTTTACACTAGGATAGTACTCGGCCGAGTCCCTAAAGCATGTTACTAAAATTGAGTACTAAATTGCGTCAAGTAAGTTTTCTGTCCATACACAGTACAGTAAAATTGATTAGTGTTCATGTCTACTAACTAAGGTTAGGTTAATAACTAGGTATGTGTAGCTGTTGTTGATTTGTGAGTGAAAATTGTGGATATATGTTTGTAATATTATAATAGTTTGTAATAAGTTTGTATAGATACCTATATCCTATAGGTTATATTATACATATTACGTAGGTATACTACATTTTCAATTTTATATATTATTTATATTTACTACAATTTATATTAAATGGATAAAGCAAAAATACGAAAATTAATATCAAAACGTTGCTTGTCAATCATCAGTCAGGAATTATTGAATTTGATAAAAGAAGAACAAGAAAGAAAGAAAAGAATTTGGATAAGAAAATGGATGGAAAAGAGAAGTACACATGGTGTTAGTAATTTACTTTTAAATGAACTAGTAGAAAACGACATTGCCGAATTTACCAACTGTATGAGGATGCCTCCAACTATGTTTAATAATTTACTTGATAAAGTTTATTCAAGAATTCAAAAATCTGATACTATCTTGAGAGAAGCTATTCCAGCCAAAATAAAATTGCAAGTGACACTGTCATTCTTAGCTACAGGAAATAGTTATAGAAATCTCCAACAGTCATTTCGAGTATCCAAAGCTGCAATCTCAAAATTTGTTCCTGAAGTGTGCGATGCAATTTATGAACACTTGCAGGATTTTTTACAGGTAAAAACAAAAGTATTGCTTTATTGTAATTTTATTCAATATAGTATATAAACATTTATTAACATTATAATATTTAACCATTTGTAAATTTAGTAGTAACATTTTTAATAACATAACATAATAATATAAAATGTGTAGTTAACATTTATTTTCTTCAAACATCACCTTTTTGTAAGTATAATAATAGCAGTAAAAAAATATTCAAAAAATGGTTGTATATAAACATTTAAACATTTATTAACATTATAATAATTAACCATTTGTAAATTTAGTAGTAACATTTTTAATAACATAACATAATAATATAAAATGTGTAGTTAATATTTATTTTCTTCAAACATCACCTTTTTGTAAATATAATAATAGCAGTAAAAAACAACAAAAAATAAAAATGATACAACATAATATGGTTTGTTAATAAACTAAATAACTTTTTGTAAATTCTAATTATTTAAATTTTAAAAACTATTTGCAATAGCTGTAGCTAATAAATCACTATTACAGTTACCGTTAATATTTGAAATATTGTAATGATCAGGTGCTGAAATATATGTTGATGATGATGTACTATCTAATGATGACATTGTCGTAGAACAAGTAATGTCTTGCATAACAAATATTGGGTACATTAGATCTAATTTCATTTAGCCTTAATTGAGTTAATATACTTTGAATTTTTTCTTGACCAATTATTGCATTTTCAGTTGATAATTTCTCCAATTGAGAAGCAACATGTTTCCCAAAAATTTCATATTCATTTGGTTTTGATTCAGTATTTATAGTCTCATTTAATTTTTGTAATTGTTGCACAGTGGATGATAACTCTTGTAATCTAGATTTTTTTTTCCTTAGTAGTTCCATGTGATTGGTAATATCTGAAGTGAAATCTGATTCATTGTTGAGGCATTGTTTATTTCAAGTGAAATATTATGTTCTTCATCTCTTTCGTGGTCATTCATACATATTAATTGACTATTTGTTTGACTTATTGAGTCTACAACTGATGTATCCTAAAAACAATAACAATAGTTTAAAATGTATTGTAGGTACCAGACTCAGAAGATAAGTGGAAAAACATTGAAAAGGGATTTAATACAAGGTGGAATTTCCCAAACTGTTATGGTGCTATTGATGGGAAACACATAAATATTCGTGCACCTAGTCATTGTGGAAGTTTTTATTTTAACTATAAAGGAGTAAATAGTATCGTATTAATGGCAATTGTAGACGACAATTATTGTTTTCGCTACATAGATATTGGCTGTAACGGAAGAGTATCAGATGGTGGCGTTTTCCAAAATTGTGCAATATTTACTGCACTGGAAAATAATATACTGCCTGACGGAGGGTTTATTGTAGGAGATGATGCTTTTCCATTAAAAACATACTTACTTAAACAATATTCGCGAAAACAACTGACAAAAGGTGAAAAAATTTTTAACTACCGATTGTCTCGTGCGAGACGAATCGTAGAAAATGCATTTGGGATTTTAGTAAGTAGATTCCGAATTTTTGAAAAACCTCTTTCTTGTGAAGTCTCAACTGTTGATAAAATTGTTAGAACGTGTTGTGCATTACACAATTGGCTAAGATAGGAATCGGTATCGTCATACATGCCCAGGGGATCAGTTGATGAAGAAAACATTGATGAAGGCATAATAACTGAAGGATCATGGAGAACACAAAGTTATTCTAGTTTTTTGCCAATTGCTAATTCAAGAAGTAATCACTCTTCACAAGCTGCTAGAGATTTAAGAGATAAATATCAGGAGTATTTTTTAAACGAGGGATCAGTATCATGGCAAGAAATGATGATATATTAATTATTAATGTCAAAATAATAACTATATAATATTATTATATATATATATTAAATTAAAAATAATATAATATTTTTTAATCTTATTAATTTTATAAAATATAGTATTACAGCTTATATTTATACTCTACAAGTTCTCATTATTATAAACACTTAATTATTTTTCTTTCTTTTTAGATTCATTTTATTTTTACTACCTAATAATTTATAATTATTTAGTATCAATTTTGTATTTTGTTGTATGTATTCAAAATTGTGTATTTTATGGTTTGAAAATTAATTAAAATTTTTATATAATAATGGTCATAATAGTATTGAATTATTATTCAATCTATCATCATATTTTTCTATTTCATGTAATATAATACATTGAATTTTATAATTTTTATTTATAATTTATGTTATAAATTAAGTTTCTTATATTATTATTATATATATTAAATTATGTTAAAAAATAAAATTAATACTTACAAGGCTAAGGTGGTCATGAGTCTTTCTTTTATTGCCAGTCCCTTGCAAAAATGCTTCCATCTCTTTAAACCATTTTACTTGTGGTATGTATAAGTAATCTGTTCCTGCACCCGATTTTTTGGAACATTCAATTTTTTTAACTCTTGTGAGTACGTTGAACGTAAGTTTTTAATTTTAGTTTTTACTTCCGCAATTCCAAAGTCTGGTATGTTCATAACACTTGCAATTGAAGTGTAGGCAGCATCACGCGCTTGCTTATTTTTATATAAATTATAATGTATGTTCCAAAGACATTCATGTTGACGATATTAATCTACAAACTTTAATGTAGTATCTTCGTTCCACTCATATAGATAGTATAGTCATATTAGTCATATAAATATTTAATAATCTTAAATGAAAAAATATACAAATGTGTTCAGGGCAAAAAATGATGGAAATAATAACTACAAATCAAAAATATAAAGTGAAGTAATAACACATGTCACATAAACAAATGTGATAACCTGTTTATCACTGTTTACTCGTGCCGTTTTTACTAAATCTAGCACTAAAATACTTTCTTAGTAGTGTCTACATTGGTTTAGTAAATGATCGGCTGCTAGTGGAAAGACCACTCGGTGGCAAAAATAGAGTTGGTTTCTATTTACTCGACTAAAATGTTTACTAAAATCATCACTGGAATGATAACTAAATAGTATGTCCACATTTTTCAAGTAAACAAAAATTAGTAACATGCTTTAGTGACTCGGCCGAGTACTATCCTAGTGTAAACCCGGCTTTACACGGTAATTTCACATCGTTCAAGCGAAGATGTTCCCCTTGGACACAATAATTTTACCGTGTAAAAATTATGAAGAGTTTGCACACTCAAAGTCAGTTTTGTCCAAATATTTACCGTGTACACACTAAATGTTTTTTCCCCAACAAACCTTATTATTAAAATGAAATAATAATTACTATATTCGCATTTACATTTATGTTGGTTGCACTGCAATTGATCTAATTAATGAATGTCTGTATTTTTCTAAAAAAATGTATACAATTTTTAGTTATAAGCTGATCATTTACTCATATTCAGTTACTAATGATCCGCCGTTCACTTAAGTCGTGTCTCATTTTTCTTTATTTTCTTAAAGTTTTATTACATTGTATAAGTTATTTAATTTCTTCAAAAATGAATTTTCAAAAATGTCCGAATGATTTTGAATCATTAGTTTATCGTATACGAAGTAATCCGACCATGGTTCATCCAAAATTTTCATCGTTTGCATCAAGATTTAAAACATTCAAATTATTCCCGTTAAATACTTCTCAAAATAAATATACATTGTCCGAATGTGGCTTAAAATATTCAGGAGTGGATGATGTCGTGGAATGCTTTTGTTGTGGTCTTATTCTTCATAACCGGGAAAGGCTGGACGACCCATGGATTGAACATTGCAGATTCAATCCAAGATGTTTATATGTATTATTAATGAAGGGTAATCAGTATGTTCAAAATGTATTAAGTAAATACTGTAAAACCGATCATATTCACAGTTGCGAATCTGAATCATACGATACTGTTTGCTAATCAAGTTTTTATTATATTATGTTATAGTAAATAAAAATAAAATGTTGATTTTTTTTTACCGTTGACTAATCATGTTTTTATTATATGTTATACTAAATAAAAATAAATGCTGATTTTTTTTTAAAAACAAATTATATGTGTTAAATTTGATTTAATATCTCACGATCGTATAGACTAATAAGGTTAGTGCATGTAGAGATAATTTAAATGTATACTAATCATGTTCTAGTAAATAAAAATAAATGTTGATTTTTTTAAAACAACTTATATGCGTTATTATTTGATCTAATATCTCGTGAGCGTGTGGTCTAGTGGATTACTGCATGTAGTGTTAATTTAAATGTTTTCAGGTATCAGGTGTTGAAAGTGAAGCTTGACGGACTAATGATGTCAGCATTAATATAATAAGTAATAACACGACAATATGATTATGTATAAGTATAATATATGTATAATAACGTACAACTGGACAATTAAACTGTGACAGTACACATACATCGTATACGCTCTGTACAACGACGCCTGTGCAAGTGAATATTACATACATCAAAGGCCCTATATATATGCACGACCGAGGTCATGTTACATCCGTAAAGAGAGTGAGTCTTATGCTCGTACATAACTAGTTACTATATTGTACACACGTGTCAAGGCTGATCCGGAAGTGGGTGTCGAACGCTGGCTGGCCTGTCTACTGTTGGTAGTTAAACAGCAACTTCAGGGTTGAAGTAATCGAAAATGTCCATGAACTCGAGTTCACCGGGCAGGACATCGACTATCTCGACGTCTGCCGGCAAAACTTCGTCGTCCGTCTGGACTTCCATGTTGTCCACGTCGACAATTTCCACATTGTCTTCGTCCATAACGCCGTCTTCCATCACAACGTCAATGATGTGGTCCACATTGTCTTCATCTTCCATCACGACTTCCATGTTCTCCACGTCTCCATGTTCTTCCACATTGACTTCGTCCATAACGCCGTCTTCAATCACAACTTCAATGATGTGAGCCCAGTTTAAAATATGTTTAGTCATAGCAAAAGAATGGTTCTGAAGCAGTGATCAACAGTTATACAATTAAACAGTTAAGTCAAATGACAAAAGGGAAAACTAATAAGTGAAATAAAAGTGTTGTGTAGAGAGACATGTACACATATATCAAACATTTGTTTATTAGTGAAAGTAAAACAAAATATTAGTTTAAGGCTATCATTAAAAATCATAACATGTAAGTTTAACGTTTAAAGTCTGACTCTATGTCGAGCCATAATCAATGAATAGGTTAAAATAAATAGGTACATAATCACAGTCCATAAGTAGTAATTTACAGTTACACATTAAATAGTTAAGTAAAAATAAAAGTGTTCTGTTGATGTATTAGGTATACGTCATGATCCTCAACAAAAATAATAATCAAATGAATAAATTCCTAACTGTTTAGTTAGTTTAGGTTTGAGCACGTGTAAATCAAGGTAATAGAATGCAATGTGTACGTGATAGTAAAAAAAACAATATTAGTTATTAATTTATTCTGTATTGTATAGTTATAGTATGTATATTGGTATGTATATTGGTATGTATGTAACTGACATAATGCTTCTAATGTTATACTTAAGAAGTAAACATAATCATGAACAATAATGATAGTAATAAAGTAAGTTGTAACTAAGAGTTAGCCAGTGTATTAAAGTAATAATTAAAACAAAAAGTAAAGTACATGTCTTTAATGTTGAGTAGTAAATTAATGGTACTGCAGCAGTAAAATTGTAATATATGTAATGCTATAGTTAACTCACAGAACACGGTCTGTACGTTAAAGTAAAACAACGTTTCTCGTTGTAACGGGAACTTACTGTATTAGTTTAAGGCAATCATACTTGAATATCTTTAAGCTTAATACATAAGTTTAACATTTAAAATTTACATTTAAACTTTAACTCTAATACCGTTCATAAGTAGTAATATATAATTAACAGTTACACATTAAATAGTTAGGATGGTTGAGGATAGTTATATACAATATATAATAAAAACAATAAACAATGAGCAAATCAAAAGTAAAGGAACAAACGTATTTATGTAATAATGTAGTTAACTACAGTGTGTATGTGTATATTAGTATAATGTAGTCGTGCTTTAAATATCCTAACCTAACCCTAAAAAATATTTTTTCTTACCTATATACTTATAACTACTATAAATGTAATAAAACTTATTTAAGTACCTAGTAACCCAGAGTAAGTGGTTAAAGCACAGAGCTTAGTTTAAATTATCTCATAGCATATGAATGGTTCTGAAGCAGCTGTCAAATTTGATTACACATTAAATAGTTAAGTCAAATGACAAGAGGGAAAACTAATAAGTAAAATAAAATTGTTCTGTTGAGGTAAAGTTTTTTTAATTAGTTCACTAACAGAACACAGTGTGTAGGTGAAAGTATAAAAAAAACTATTAGTTATAGTACACAGTTACTCTCATCATATATATGATATATATAAGTACATTAGTATTATATTTAAGTGTATTATGTATGTATGTATGTATGCATATGTCCACATTAATTAAACATTCGTTAGTAAGACAAAATATTAATTTAAGGCAATGAATAGGTTATAATAAATATTTAATAATAGTTCATAAGTAGTAATTAACAGTTATTGGAATTGTAAAATTGAATGTACAGGTTAGGTTAATTTCAAATTATTAAATGGCAATAGAACAGTTTTAATAGTCAAGTCAAATGCATTTATCATAATTTTTGGTCTTAAAAATATATGTCAGTATGAATTAAGCATGGGGCAGTATAGATTGTATTAATTCTACAAATGTACACACAATGTAAAGAAAATATCGCTCATAATATGTAAGTGAAGTCTTAATAATACTAAAAAACCTTATTTCGTTAATAATACTCAGTGATGTGTACTTAATAATGAACATACACTGCCGCATTCAGTAATACAATCTTTTACAATAATAATGACTTGATATAAGTACCTTCCTGTCGTAGAATAATCTAAAAATGTCATTGTAGTAAGCAGGTTTATTTTTGAGATAATAAAATATGTATACTGACTTTTGTTATAGTTAAATAAATAAATTTTAACTTTAAAATCAAGTACCAATCAAAATACAAAGAAATTCACAGAAGAATGTTTAATTGGTTGAGCATTTATACATATTTATATTCTGTCTAACAACAATAAATTTGAAACATTGTAAAAAACGTATTGCACTGTATAACAGTAAGTGTTATAGTGAAATCATAATATGATACATGTTGTAGTTCAAATCATTTTTCAAAGAGCTGTACAAAATAATGTTTAATTGAATGTGTATTAAAATAATATAAACATTTCTAAGAGTACTACATGTGAAATGATAAAAAACTTATCTAGTACCACAACTTACAAATGACCTAGATCAGTAGTAAGTAGTAGTAGTAAAAAAGAGTGTAGTTTAATACAGAATTTTAACTTAAAACAATAAAAAGTAAAACTTTTAATACATATTTAATATAATCTTGTGTTGGTTAGGTTTAATGTTCTTATATGTATAACCATAACAATTGTATTGCACTCTATAACACTAAGTGTAGGTACTCAAATGCAATAAGTGCATTTCTATGAGAATTGCATTATATGATAAGTTGAATGTAAAGTTTATGTTACATTAAAATATCATACATGGTGTGTAATAAAATCAAGTGCACCTATATTTATCAAATAAGTAACACTGCAGTACAAACAAAGTTAGTTGTATAAATAAAGTAAACAAAGTACCTACTGAAATGATCTAAATGAGAAAACACTTATCCAGTTAACAATTCACAAAAAAAAAGGAGAGGTAATACCTACTTTGTGTAGTATAACATTAAGAAAATGTGTCAAGTGTTCCGTTTAGGTCAATACAGTAAAAGTTGATATATTAGTATAGTTATAATTTTAGTCAAAGTATGAAAATAAGCTCGACCCAGTGTTTGATATGCAATTGAAATCTGAAACAACAGTAACACAATTGAATGTCGTTCAAGTTATTCTACAATTTAATTTCTTTACAATAGTTTATATATAATAGTTTTCAAGAATGTTGTACCGAGCCAGTATAGTATAGTAGGTAGGTATATATAGCAGTAGCAGTTATGTACAGAAACAATAATATGTAAACAATAATATGTATCTAAAAGCATAGTGAATAATTAAGCATGTAAGGAATGTTGACAATTACATACTACAGTGGGCCACACTATCCAACATTATATTAAGTAATTTCCATATTGTAAATGTTATGAAAATTGATCAAACTTGAAATGATAAAGACACGATTATCATGTTTATTAGTATACTTGTGTGAGCTTATATGCATTATGTTGCAACAAAAACGTTGAATGTCATTGAGTTAAGTTATCAAATTAAGTTAGGTTGCTTGTCGTTAGCCACAAGTTTGAAAGACACAGTAGGTACATTAAACCCATGAGAGTACACAACAGTATTAGTATTAGAAGTCCAGCCAGACGGGCATACAGGCATGGTGCACTGCAATGAATTCACTCACCAAAGACGGCACTGCTGCGGGCCTCAAACGGCGGCGCAGCGCGTTTCCCACAGCGTAGTCGATACCGGGGAAGAAATGCCTCGAACACAGCTGAGATGTGTGGTTCACGGGAAAACCTTGGTCCACCACAAATGCCACCCACTGAAGACGACGTTGTACGGCGATTGGAAATCTAAGTGGCGACACATAATTTATTATGATAAATTGATATTTAACGTGTTGTATGAAATATCTGTGTACGGAAACGTCATCGTCGTTGTTGTCCACAACTCCGCATAGCGCGCAGCGTTTGACCATTTTGAATAGCCTAAAAACATCACAAACGAATATAATATAATCATGAAAAGTAAATGCTGAATACTCGTAAAAAAATCGTTGCAATCGAATATAATGACTGTATCAGTTTGTTATCAGCGGTGATGTATGAAACTTGTGTTATTTTTAGAATGAATAGGTACACACCGGCTAACGTGATGCACATAAAAAATAGAAAAATGACATACCCAGCTCGTATTACAAGCGAATTATATGCGATTACATCGATGTACATCGAATATATCGGTTTACGTCGCTCCGTAGACGCACGGCTTAAGTGTTGATGTTTTGACGGTATTCCGTGTCTCAAACTGTGTCCGAGTAGGTTAGGGCGTTAGGCGTTAGGTAGGAAACACGTAGGTCCCGGGTTCGAATCCGTCGTACGCTGGTCGTAACCGTCATGGCCAAATGGTTTACACGGCCGACCGAGACTCGACTTTTTTTGCATTTTTTTTCACTATATTTTTCATATAAATTAAATAATAATATTATAAAAATACAGGAACATATTATCGTACATTATTATTATTTAAAGTCATTGTCATATTATATCACACAATTAATAGGTACATATTATATTTGTTTTATTAGGAACTATAATAATTGCATATTTTTTAAAATTTCCATGATTGTTATATAAATATAGTTTGTATATTTTATTTCAGATTGCCTACCTAGGTGGCTAACTTGAAAGTTTATCTTGATTTTGACTTGAGATAACTGACTTGCTAGACACTCCAACACGGTTTTCGACTTAACACATTTTACATAAGAAGAGGCACCGGATATGCGAAGGCACATACCAATCTATGTGATATACCTACTATATATAGGTTATAGACGGATTGCTCATTTTAGTTTCGTCTTAAACGGTGATGATTGACTTGATAGACACTTTAACATGCAGGTTTTTGCATTTTTTTAAATTAATTTATATATACACTATAGTTACATGTTTATATGTATTGTATTGGTTAATATAATAGCATGTATCTAACAATCTACCTATATGTTAATTTTTTTTAGGAATTATAATTGCACATTTCTTAAAATGTTCATTGTTATATTATATCACACAATAAATACATATCATATTTGTTTGTATGTATATTGTATATAGTTTGAATTTTTCGTAAATTATTTCGTAAGTTGTGTGATAGGGTTTTCACTTATAGCTGCTTGACGTCGGGTCTGCAATCCACCACAGGTGGATTGCCTACCTGATTTGCTGTAGCACATTGTCCGCGATCCCACGAAGTCGGATTGCCTACCTAAGTGGCTAACTTGAACTTAATAGATTTTGACTTGAGATGACTGACTTGCTAGAAACTCCAACACGGTTTTCGACTTTACACTTTTTACATAAGATAAAGCACCGGTACGTACCGCTACGGCACATACCACTCTATGTGCAGACTGCAGGTATACTCTATATAGGTGATCCTGGAGATCGTATCCAGCCTATCCATTTACAACGTTTGTGACGGATTGCTAGACGCTCAAACTTTTAACATTCCCGCCCAAACGTCTAGCCTTATCTCCAATCCATATCACTAATCCTTATCACAAATCATAAACTTTCGTCTTACAACCGTTGCGACTTTTATATTTCATTGTCTCCAAAATCGGTACCCACTCTCAGCGAGTCCAACGGGCCCCGAGTTACACTTAGAGCTAGTATATTATAAAACGAGGTTAGTTCCCAGTTTTGTCCACGGGGATAGACGACTTTCGTGTCGTTTTTCCGGCCCGGCCAATCGCAACGTTCAGATTCTGCGGCGGGCAATAACCACGTTAACACTTCTTTTCTTATCATTTTTGAAATTTTCGAAATTTACACTTTTTACACGATTTCGACCGTTTTCTAGCCGAATATCTTTAGAGGGATTTACGGAGTAATTAACCGGAGATTGTTTTTTATAATATTCGAGCATAGTACAAGCGCATACGCATGAAACATCGCGGAACGGGTAAGGGGATAAACCGTAACGAAATTTAACACGCGTAGCAAAGGCTATTGAGTGTTTTACGTGTTATTAGATAGGTACTTATCTATTTACGACGTACGACGCACGTTTACGTAATTTCTTTAATGAATAATTATTTGTGCATGCTAATTATTTTATAAGTAATAATATATATGTATAATTCATTTTGGTGATGGTAGTTACGTATTAATAGTTTATAAATAATAATAGTAGATACATGTAGGATAAATACTATTGGTAATTACATACACGGATAGGATATTAATTGAATAAGTAAATTAATAAATATAATTTATATAAATTATATGTACCTACCTTATGTTTAGATATATATATGGCAGAATCCGATAGTTCAGATATTGAAACTAGTTCTGCGAACAGTTCAATAAAAGTTAAAAAATATAAATCTAAGAAAGAATTAAAAGCGGCAATTTTAAAAGACGCTATAAAGAAAGAATTTTTAGAACAAACTAGGAAACAGATAGCTAACGCCGAAAGAGCTGTTAGGGGAAATTTTGTAAGAACACTTAGCTTAACAGACCAGATAGGTATCACGCCACGAAAAAAGGAACAATTCGTAGGTCCAGGGGGGTATAACTCCATACGACGGAACTAGTACACGAACGCTAGTGATGGCATTCAGTCAAGCGCATTGCCAACATATCAAAAAACCTAAGATTCCCAGACGTAGGTATTACTGATCATAGTAAACATAACCTCAAATTAAAATATTATAGAGGCTTTTGAATTTTTTTTAACGGTGACAAATTTTCACTTTGTGTTCGACGTTTGTGCTGTGTGCTAAAAACATCGGGTCTGAAGTTTTTTTACATTTTTTTTAAATTTCTTTGAACTTATTGAAATATCTTGTGTAGTGTTTGTATTCTGTGAATTTATTTATTATTTTTTTGTATAAATTAATATTAAATATTTGTATTAAAAAACAACATCTGTATAAAATCAACTACTTGTAAATTAACTAATCTTTGATTCCAATTTTAATTGGTTGATTTGTATTAGTTAATTTAGAAAATTTGATATCCAAATATCAAATCTTCTTGCGCTGATGTCAATAATTGGTTTGTTTTTGATCTAATGTATAAATATGGCATGATGTAGTTATACGTTTGCTAAGTTAAATTGTAGTCTTAGAAATATTATGTACTAGCAACCTAAATTGTGATGTTCGAGTATCTGTTTTTTGTTAAATAAGGCAGCATGTAAAAAAAAATTGCTTGAAACTTTAGTTATTGCATGTGTTTATTAATGTATTAATGGATGTTTGATTTATAAATTGCTTGTTCATTTTACTTTACTTATTAATATTAGGTTTCAACTTTCAGGTATGATTGAGATGTTCTACGTCGACAATGAGAGTGACTCAGCAAACACAGTATGTCCGATGAATGTATCTACTGTTTCTTCTGTCATGGACATCAGTGTCAACAAAGGTAACTATTAAGTGATTTTGTTTAACTGTAAATATTAAGTTCATTTAACTTTGATGATTGGTATTTCATTTTTATAATTTATGTATTATTGAAATAGTCAACGTCGACAATGAGAGTGACTCAGCAAACGCAGTATGTCTGATGAATGTATCTACAGTTTCTTCTGTCATGGACATCAGTGTCAACAAAAGTAACTATTAAGTGATTTTGTATATTTATTAAGAATTTAAATTGAGTTTATATAGCTGCTATCAAGTATAACATGTCCTGATTATTTACTTGGGGAGACTTAGTTTTTTTTTTTTTCTATCAAAAACTTGTTCTTTTCATACAAAGTAATAATATAGTGAAATTGAACGTATCATTTCAAATTTTAAATCTTGTTAATATTCTACTGAAAGTAATAATATGATATTTTGTGATAAAAAGTCATTTGTTTCCCAAGTAATGTTACAATTCTTACTTTCTTAAATGTAAATACTGGTAGAAGTAGACAGTTAAGTATATATTCTAATAAAACATTATTTAATTACTAATTTTTTATCATTTTTAAGGCGTGGACCAAAATGAAAGTACTCCTTTGCTGCCAATAATACTATTTAGCATGAAAAAAACTGTAAAAGTTTATTAAAAGACATTAACATTTAACGAAGAGCACAATTGACACCTCGCAAAGATCTTTTATACAATTCTGTGAGAGTGTACAAACATCGAAATTTAATACTAAAGAAACGATATTGAGATGCTAAACAGAGAATTAAAATTTCCGATACATACATCAACTCAAAAGCAAACTCTTTAAATGGATTAAATCAGTTAACACAAAATTTTATTGAATCCCAAATTGCGGATGCAACCCGAGAAACCACGAGGAAGACGATTTACGATTGATGACAAGGTGTTTGCATTGTCTCTTTTTAAACAAAGTGGGAAGGCATATTCGACACTTTCAAAAGTGTTCGCACTACCTTCACGAAAGTCAATCACTGATCTGTTGAAAAATGTATCTTTTGAAACATGCATCAACAAAAAAATTTTTGAACATTTAAAAGGGTCCGTGAAAAAATTGAAAAACAAACTCGATCGATTCTGCACGGTTATTTTTGATGAAGTGTCCATTTCTGCATCATTACAATTTAATGAATCAAACGGTATGGTTATTAGCTTTGAAGACCTTAGGCAAAGTGATCGCTCAACTAAATTCGCAGATAAAGTTCTTGTGTTCATGGTTCGAGGTATCAGGAAAAAAATTAAACAGCCAGTTGCATTTTACCTCACTACCAGCAAAATGAATGGTCTAAAGCTTGCTAAAAGTATCAAAGAAGTGATTGAAGCTGTAAAATCAACTGGTCTTACCGTCATCTCTACTGTATGTGACCAAGCACCTACTAATGTGGCTGCGATAAATAGACTGCGTCAAGAAACAAACACTAAATATATGAAGAAAGAAAAAGAAAACCGTCTTTTTGGTTTTGAAATAAATGATAAGGAAATCATTCCTCCCTTTGATGTTCCACATCTTTTAAAAGGTCTTAGAAACAACTTTATAACAAAAGATCTAAATTTTATTTATGACAACAGCCAAAAAAAAGCTTCTTGGAAGCACATAACTCAGTTTTATGAGTTTGATAAAGATAAGAGCACAGAAGGAGATCGTCTAGTACCTTAACTTACTGATGCCCATGTATATGAAGAGAAAATTAAGAAAATGAAAGTGTCACATGCTGCGCAGGTATTTAGTCAACGCGTACGTGCAATAATGAAGAGGATTGCTGTTATGTCAAACAATAAAATTGCACACCGAGTGAGTTAATAACAAAATATTATAGAATTGATTTTTTTTTTTTGTTAATTTTATTGTATATCTAAATTCCTTTTATTTTTTTTTGTAGGTATTGATCGTGAAGCTGAAAACACTGGTCAGTTGTGCTTATTTGTTGACAACCTGTTTGATAGTGCAAATGGAAATGTCACCAACACCTGGCAAGGATCTTCGTAGCGCAGTCACATTGACCTCTCCTCACTGGGTATTTTGGAGTAAAGCTTTGTTCTACGAAGTATGAAGTATGAACCAACGAAAAAAATGCCATCAATTGCCAACTGGATAACTACTATTCAAGGACTTCAACTAATTTGTAAGCGACTTCTAAAAGCAGGTTTCAAATACATTCTTCTAAGAAATTTCAATCAAGACCCCATTAAAAATATTTTTGGAACAATTAGAAGTCACGGATTAAGGAACATCAACCCAACACCTGCACATTTTACTTCTTCATTTAAATCTCTAGTGATCAATAATTTTACTTCTACTCATTCTGTTGGTGCAAATTGTGAAGACGATGATAGTGATGGCATGAACAACTTGAAAGATTTTTTATTCAATGAAATCCCTTTAAATGAAGAAAATGAAGATGAAGAAAATTGTTCTGCTCAACATGATGCTTTGACTACATTCCCTACATTAGAGCAAACTGGAAGTTTAATTAACTCTGGCAGTAGAGCATACGTCAGCGGCTGGATTATAAAAAAAATTACAAAAATTACAAAAAATTGTACAGTTTGCATTTCAAAATTATCAACACCGAAAATCCTAAAGGAACATTTCATTATTCAGGCTCGCCAATACATAGATTGTAATTTATTATATCCTGATTGTTACGTACCCACGTATTTAGTAATTAAATAATAACAATGTACGACGTAGCGCAGGTTTCTAATAGTACTCGACGATATAATTAATAAGGCAATTAGTATATTATAACACGTTAGGGACACTGTAAAAGTATCTCTCTAGGAAAGTCAAACATTCATACGAAGGATACGAGTCGACCAGCATACCAAGTACGAGACCAGGACTCTGTCTCATGACCGAATTTTGCCACTACTATGACCACCCACTCCAAAGGACTCGATCATATAAATACCAGCCCAGGACAAGAGCTCGTCAGACGGTTAGGGATACTCAAGACACTTGGAGGCAGGTCGTAAAACCACTCACAGTCTTAGTATCATTTTGGAGGCAGGTCGTAACACCACTCAAAATCTTAGTAACAATTCAGAGTCAGGTCGTAACACCGCTCACCTCTCTACATAAGCTTTTTACATTGTAATTTTGTACTTAAATAAATACTCATAATAACCAAGTGCATCAAGTATTCATTTCCACGTTGATGTATATATCGACATCAGTTGGGACGTAACATGATCAAGATACCATAGATTTATATAGTTTCATTATACAGCTTTTTAATTCAAATTTTCATAAATTTGTATTTAAAAATAATGGTTTTAATGAGTTTCTCTCATTAATTTCAAAATGTGCACCTATTGAAAATTTTAAATGTTCAAATCATGATTTAAGTAATATGTTCCTTAAAACTGCTTGTAAACTTTTAACGTACAGTTATATTAATAATATCAATAGAATTTTAAGCAAAGGAGAAAAATCAAATACATTGGATCCAATTAAACAATCTGCTATTTTGTATAATAATAAATATTCTAAGAAAAAGAAAGTTTTACTTCGTCAAAATGTAAATTATTTGTAGCTTTGTAGTATATCAATATTGTTATTGTTATATTATGCTTAATTGTAACTAAAATGTAAATTATTTGTAACTTTGTATTATTTTATTATATTATATCTAAAATGTAATTTCTGAAAATGTTTTTAATAAATATATTAATTATACTATTATTTTGCAATTCAATACTTTATTTCGGTTTCAAATGCGAATAAAAAAGTAAAAACAATAATCGATTGCGAACTATTGATAATCTAGTACTATCGATTTTCTAGTGCTATCGATAGTATAGTTATTGAGACAAACGACGGGAGAGCTGGTGTCGTTTGTTGTATCAATACTTTGTTGTCTAGTAGTTGCCTTTCTATTTAATCTTCTTTCTATGCGTAGGTCGCTCAGGTACTAGGTCAGACTCAAGCGTAATTCACGTGCAGTTAGAACCAGTGGTTAGGAAAAAAGTAATGAGTAAAATGGATTTAGATAAAGCAATTGCTATGATACCCATTTGCACAGGAAACAAGGTCGTAGCTGAATTTATAAATATTTATGAAATCGCACTTAAAGAGACAACGGAAGCAGAAACACCGATATTAATGAAATTAATTACTTCTAAGTTGACAGGAAATGCGTTAGAAGTAACAAAATATCGAAATTTAGAAACACGGGGAGCAATAAAAACCATATTAGAGGGGCATTCGAACAGAAAGTATAGGACAGAGTGCTTTAAACACGGCACGTATGGCCGAGGGAGAAAGTGTGGCAAAATTCGCTAGTAGAATCGAAGAGTTATATTATAAACTCTGCGAAAACGATGGTAATGGAAACAACGCATTTAATCGCGGAGGAAACGGTAATTCGAATCAAACAACAGAAATAATAATTTCAACGGGTATAACAGATAAATTAATCACAATAACCGCAGTAATTACGGGAATAACAATCGGGGCGGATATGGTTCACACGCGGCTAATCGCGGCGGTTATCAAGGCGGAAACAGCTATGGACGAAATTTCAATGGCAATAATGTACAACAAAACAATAATAATCGAAACACGGGATGCTACACTTGTGGCAAGTCTAATCACTTAGCACGGGATTGCTGGAGCAATCGACCCAGTGCGCAACAAAATATGTACAATAATAATCGTGTAGGTGGCACGCGCAATGCAAACAACAATAATAAAGTTCGTAGGGACAATAACAATACTCAGGGTGTACTTTGCAGTTACTGCAATAAGATAGGTCATGAAATTTCAAACTGTTATACGAAACAGAAAAATGAAAGAAACACGTCGGGAAACGCCAACGGACAGGTCCATTTCAATGGCCCCCTCCACTTTCGAAATTTGAACTTCTGACCACGCCAAACTTTTGTGCATCGTTTGTGCGCAAATGTGCACCAGGTCCCGACGTTTGTGCACAAAAACTGAAAGCTCTATCCCAAAAACAAAATGGGGGGGGGCATTGAAACGGTAGCCCCTCCATATTGAATATTTGGATTTTTGAAGGTGCCAAACGTTTGTGCATCGTTTGTGCAGAAATGTGCAACAGGTTCCGACGCTTGTGCACAAAAACTCCCAGCGCTATCCAAAAAACAAAGTGGGGGGGCATTGAAACGAGACACCCCCCTTTTTGGAAAATTAAAATTTTTAAAAGGCCAAACGTTTGTGCGTCGTTTGTGCAGAAATGTGCACCAGGTCCTGACGTTTGTGCACAAAAACTCCCAGCGCTATCCAAAAAATAAAGTGAGGGGGCATTGAAACGAGACACTCTCTTTTTTGAATTTTTTTTTATTTTTTTTTTATAATAATAATTTCATTTAGGTACCTAATAGGTTTGATACAATTTTATCTTAAACCGTGGGCTGGAACAGATTTACAGATTTTAATAACAGCAAGACATAAATTTCCTGCATAAAAAAAATTTAAAAATTAAATTCCAGCGTTTCCAACATACTAATGCAAAAATCTTAATTTAAAATATCTAAAAACATAACTACTGCTTATAAATTATAACTTCAGGTTAGCAATACTAACTTAAAATAAAAAGTTATAAAAAGCATATAAATTAATATAATAATTGCATAAGTTGTATACAACCGACCATTAGTATCTGATACTTATTAGTTGTAACATCTTATAATACATGTTTTGGGTATAAAATTTAATTTTACACATTTAATGTAATTCTGATTGTATCAAATTTATAATATTTGTGTTTTTAGACGGCTTATTATGCATAGAGTACATGGTTACATTATAATAAAAACTTTATCGGAATAAAATTCCTAGTTGAATAAAAAATCTATTTATTTGTAAAAATATACCCAATGAAAATAAAAAAATCATGAATTAATAAATTAAATCTCAATCAGACAAAAACCACCTAGTTGATTAAAAAAATATATTTTTCTATATAAGTTTTTTTAATATTGGCGTAGAAAAGATTTTGAATTTCCAAGTATTTCCCAAAGTGGTGGGGGGGGGGGGCTGGGGACACGTGCAAATCATAAAAATGAATATTGCGAAGCCACGGTTTACGTTAGAGTTTCGGGGTGTATCGTGCAAATTCATGCTAATTGCATGCTAAATATTGGCGTAAAAAAAAATTTTAAAATAATTTTTGTGATGTGTGGGGGGTTCGGAGACACGTGTCTACAGCCCCCCACCTATTTTTCTTACCACGCCTAAACAAAACGCATGCAAATTACAAAAATTAGCATGCAAATACATGCTAATTGCATTATAATTATTTGCCAAAAAAAAAAATTGGAAAATTCTAATGTGGGAAGCTGGAGACACGTACGTCTAAATCATTCAATATTGGAAGTATCGACTTTAAATCTTTAAGATTCAACCTCAGCCAAGCCTCGAGATCAAATTTATTTTCTCAAAAAAGTATCGCGTATCGATCTTATGATTGACAAAAGAAAATTTCCAGCCAAATATATTTTATAATAATTCAAATTTTAAACACATTTTTTAATTTGTCGTGGACTAAAACCAGAAAACCCATCCAATTATACCAATATACCCTACTAATTATACTAATGGCGATCCCAATATATAAATTAATTTGTGTATTCTATGAAAAATATTTATTCCCATATTCAAATATTATTGTATAATTCAAAAATTTTCAAATCAACATTTTTGAAAAATAAAAACTGATCCCACTGCAGAATACCACCGAGATAAATTCTCAGTTAGTTTAGGATAGGTTAACCCAGGAATATTTAAAACATAATATTATTCATAATATTATAATCACAATATTTAAATATAATATATTATTAACCTATTGCCCTACTATTTCTAGACGTTTACATGGCAATGGTAAAATTGTATTAAACCTATTAGGTACCTAAATGAAATTATTATTATAAAAAAAATAAAAAAAAATTCAAAAAAGGGAGTGTCTCGTTTCAATGCCCCCCTCACTTTATTTTTGGGATAGCGCTGGGAGTTTTTGTGCACAAACGTCGGGACCTGGTGCGCATTTCTGCACAAACGATGCACAAGCGTTTGGCTCTTTAAAAATTTTAATTTTCTAAAAATGGGGTGTCTCGTTTCAATGGCCACCCCACTTTGTTTTTTGGATAGCGCTGGGAGTTTTTGTGCACAAACGTCGGAACCTGTTGCACATTTCTGCACAAACGATGCACAAACGTTTGGCACCTTCAAAAATCCAAATATTCAATGTGGGGGGGGGCTACCGTTTCAATGCAACCCCCATTTTGTTTTTGGGATAGAGCTTTCAGTTTTTGTGCACAAACGTCGGGACCTGGTGCACATTTCTGCACAAGCGATGCACAATAGTTTGGCGTGGTCAGAAGGTCAAATTTCGTAAGTGGGGGGGGGCATTGAAATGGACCTGTATTCCAATGGGAACAAGGAAATAGCAACTAAATGAATTTCAAAAAATTACAAGAATAAGAATCTATTACTTAGACAAAAAATTAATATTTGATATAGTAATACCATTAATTGTTGACATTGAACTTATATTATATGTATAGGTTAACACCAATACCAATGCGTCATAATCGAGATAATTCGAGTGTATGGTATCTGATGGACATTACTTATAATAATATTGCTACAACCAAAGATAAAAAATGGTTTACTACATACACAGATCAACAATTAAACGAATGTATGGAAACTTCAATATATAGAATATGTAAAACACCACAACCTATACAGGATAACAACGAACGCCCACCATGCGAAGTGCAAAACTTCATAAAATCTGACACATATTCTAATCCTGAATTATGTACGGTAAAGAAAATTAATTTAAAGAGAAGCATATACCAAAAATTGCAAAATAAAAATACATGGATTCATGCAGGAAAATAGACACTAACAATAAGTTGCACCAACCTAATAGATCCATTCATAACAGAAATAAATGAAGCAGGAGAAATTACTATAAAAGACATCAGTTGCCAAGTATTTGCACGGGACGCAGTATTAACTGCCACGGAAGAAATTCAAAATAAAAAATTTAAAGACTTCACACCTGTAACTAACATGAATAATATTTTGGAGAAAATACCCAAACATATACACAAATCATATACACAAATTTGAAACAGATGAAAAATGGGAAAAGGGACTAGCTATGCAATTCACAGATTTACACGACGCATCCAAATCTTTAGACGAGGTACAACAAATGATTAACCAAGAACTTTCAAGAGAACAAAATCAAAAACATCAATTTATACACAGTAATTTATTATATGTAATAATATTACTAGCATCGTTGTCTCTCATACTTATATTAGCAATATATATATTAATAAAATGCAAATATATTAATAATGGACAGATAAGAGATATGCCAGGTAGAATAGTTAGATATAGAACACCAGGCACAAACGATTACATAAGAGAGACATTGTTCACCGCGCCGTCATCGCCAAGATAGATAGAATAAAAATACATAGTTTTAATATTAAATTACATAGTAGAAAAATAAGGTACAGTCTTACAGACGTAAAGTCCAATTCAAAGTACGTGTGTAA
>CARXXK010001466.1:0-25742 GCA_949089665.1 Macrosiphum euphorbiae
CCCCCTCATTGTACGTATTATTATTACTTAAACAAAATAAATATTCATCAAGCTTCAACTGTCAACTATAGTAAGGAAGCCGTAAATTTCATAACCTTCGATGCCCAGTGTTTGTTTTTGGAAACAAATTGGATCTAGTTGGTACTTTTAGGAGGTCGAAATTGAATCTGCTCAGTGCTTTTAAAAGTACCTACCTAATTGGAGAAAAAAAAATCAAAACTTATTTAAATTGTTTTTTAACAATAGCTTGGTTTGATTATACCGTCCTCACTTGGATTGTATTTGATTAATTCAATTTTTTTTTTTATAAATGTCAATAAAAAATTATTTATCCGGTCAAAAAGCTTTAAAATGTAATAAATACGTAAGTTTTTATATTATAGCTAAAATATTAACGATACATATGCATTTAAAGTTCAAAACAATTTAACCACAGTTAATTTGTAGTTCAAAACTTATAAAATATAAAATATGTATAGCTAAGGCTAGACAATTTAATTCAAGGTCTTTCATACAAGTAGGTAGTTCATTCTTTTACCGAAAAATTACAGATAATTTATGAAAATTGGTATGCAAATACAATGTTTTTTCAAAAATGAATTCATTCTGGTAAGACATAAATTAAATTTACGTCTTGCTTACTGTAGTTGACAGTTTAAACTTGATTAATATTTTTTTTTAAGAGTAATAATAATACGAGCAATGGGGGGGTTCAGCCCGTTAGCCTCCCCCTGCGGACGCCACTGTGTCGGTACATAATATTTGTATCACGCCCCAATGGAAAATGATTTTTTTTTAAATTTTGTAGGTATGGCTCGAGGACCATAGGTTGGGAATCTCTGATTTATGACGATTGGATCATCGCCGGAAAAATTTTTTTGTGATCCCTGATGTCAAAAAAGTTCACCAGAGTGAATCATGTCTAGTCACGATTATAAAGAACGATTATAATCGTTGCGTTATAAGTCATATCCTTATCAACTTATCAGTGTTATCAATGATAAAAAAAAACCAAAAAATAAAAAACTATAGGAAAAAATGATCATGGCAAAAAAAACCATGAAAATAAAAACCAAATTTTTATATTTTGCTGTATTATGTCTTTATATCATATTATTATATGTTACAATATATATATTACATATTTACAAAAAGTTACGTCAATTCAAACAATGATCACAACAATAATAATAATAAGAACCCAAAATCATTGTCTTAAATGTTCAATCCGAAACTATAAAAAGGTGGGCAAGTGGGTGTCGCTCTGCTGTACTGTAGGTTACAAGTGGGTCACTGTTTAATGGATGATATTAAATTTGAATTCAACGATATAATATCATTGTATAAGAAAAACGATTCTGAGCGAAAATGGTTAGTCAGTCTATGATATTACGAAGTATATTTGATGATACTAAGACGATATGTCAGTCTAGGTATAAGACATATTATAAACATATCTATGGTATTAAACAAAAAATTGACCTATCTATAATAGGTAGTAGGTAAATATAATAAATTCCAAATTAATCATATCACAATACCCATTAGGTACTTATAACGCGTTATACAACAACAAAAACCGTGATACTATCATAGATATATAATAGTACACTTTAGAAGTTTCAAGTACCCACGAATAATATTATTCAATCACAACAAAATAAGTAAAATAGTTATTCTAGGTTTTATAATATGTAATTTCGTCCAAATTTGAATTTAAAATGTCTGTAAAAAATAACTGTGTTCATATATTTTTTAGATTTTTCGGGTACAGTATATGAACTATTTATGAGAATCTTTGTTTTAAATTTGCAATCCTTAGCTATAAAAACTGAACATTTTATAATTTATTAATTACAATGATTAATAATTTTCGATTAATTTTGATAAATTTTGTCAAAATTCGATTTTAAATGCTTATAAAAAAAAATTGTGCCTATGTTTTTTTAATATTTTTCAACTGATATTGTAACAATATAATAATTATCAGGAGCCTTGTATTAAATTTTTACACTTTTGGCCCAACAGATAAAACTTTATTGATATTCATAGAAAAAAAAACTAAAAAAATTTAAAAATTTAAATGTCCGTAAACAGCTCAAAAAGAGTCAAAATATTTTCAAAATTGTACAGTGTATTGGAAATGCTAATATTAACATTCAGTGAAATTTTCATGTATCTACAGTTATTCATTTTTGAATTACAACAAAATAAAGAAATCGCTACATGAGAAATCGAGTGAATATCCAATGTTGTAAAAATGCGAATTTCAAACGCTCATAAAAATTTAATTTGACTTTCTTATAGACATTTTTTTTTTGATAAAGGTAGAGAAACTTATGAGTAATCTTGTATTACATTTTCAAATCTTAGATTTAAAAAGAAAAATTTTTACGAAGTCTTAACTCAAAATAATTCGCTAATTTTCGTAATTTTTCCATATTTTTACAATTTTTGAACTTTAAATGCTTATAAAAAAATATTGTGACTAAGGATTTTTAATATTTTTCATCTGCCTTTGAAACAATATATTAGGAGCCTTCTATTAAATTTTCAAGCTTTCGCAACCAACAAATAACATTTTATTGATATTTTTAGAAAAAAAACTAAAAAAAAATGGAAAATGAAAATGTCCTTAAACAGTTCAAAATAAATCAAAATATTTTGAAAATGTTATAGTGAATAGAAAATGCAAATTTAAACAACCAGTGAAAATTTCAAGTGTTTACGTTCATTTGTTTTAATGTGACACCAAAAACCAAATTCGATTTTGTTAAAAATTGATTTTGCGTAAAAATTCCTGTTTTTCCTTAATTTTTCTTTTGTTAATCTTGTCGCTTGTGTAAACTATTGGGAATTTTAAATTTTGACCTCCCAAAAGTACCAACTAGATTCACTTTCCTATCGAACAAGTTACTGAAGTTGAAAATCAAAGCATTAATCGTGTACACAGACACACAAAAAAAAAAATAAAAATAAAAAAAAAATACACACATCATTGTAAAATCATACATTCATCGTATCTGAAATTGAACATTTTATAATTTTTAACTACGTTTTAAAAATATATCACAATACAATAATAAGAATAATAATTTAAAATAAGTTTCAAGTTTAAAAAAATTGTCAATTTAAACATACAGTCTAAAGTTATAATAATAGTAATTTCAAATAAGTTTTACGTTTTAAAAAATTGTAAGTTTAACATCGCCATGTTGTAAATCGTCATATATATATACATCAAAAAAAATAAATCATAAAATAATAAATGTTAAAATAAATCATAATTAAATAATTAAATATTGTTTACAAGTAAGAATGATCGAAAGCTTTTGTAGTACTTATAGTTAAAAGTTCAGTGGAGTTTTTCAATGACTCTAATTTGTGTACCCTCAATTGATGATGGAGTTGATAGATGTTGATTTGGTACATTTTTTTAAATTAATCTTGCTTGTGGTTCAATTTTTCTTTTTTTCGTCAATTCTAAGTTTGATATTTTCTTAAAATCTAAATTTTTTCTTAACGTTGTCAATATGGTATAGCACTGCTTAATTATATATATTTGATCTTCTTCATTCATATTTGCTCGACTATGCATAGCAAGTATCATTTCTAATTTGTTTTTTATTTCTTCATTGTTTTGTGTAGGACAAAAGCTCCAATCTAAACCTTTATACCTTTTATACCCAACATATGACAGAAGCGTCAAAGGTGCAAAAATGACATATCATTTGCCCCAAAATTAATATTTTATATTTAAGTAGTTATTCAAAAATGTCGATCTTATAAACAATTGTTAATAAATATATTGTAAATTAATAAATTATAATTTTTAAATTACCTATAGTTAACTTAAATAAATCGGTTGATTTTTTCAAACTTATAAAAAAATTGTTAAAATATAATGTATACATACAAATAAATATAATTTGAATAAATTTATTGATTTTTTTGAACTTATAAAAAATAGTCAATGAAAAATTGTTAAAATATAATATATAGTTCTAAATTTATAAATTTATATCCATTAAACGTGGCACTCAGGTATCTAGGATTTTTGCATTTTCATACTATACAGCTTTTATTTCTCATCCCATTTTGGCGCTCACGTCTTCCTCGGTTGCAATAGTACATATATAATATTATAGCTATATTATCCGAAAAATTAGGAGCCTATAAATAAGTATTAGCCGTATATAATATAACTATTTACATAAAGATAATGTCACAATACAGTACCTACTTATAATTTATAGTGGATAGATGATATTTATATATATGTGTAATGTTGTATTACCTATAACTGTAATTGTAATACTAATATTCTCCTCTATTCGGATCTGTGAAGTGCGATGCCTTCCAATTCTCAGAAAATAACATACGTATAACTACGGAGCTGATGTCGTAATATAGTCACTATAATTTATAGTAGATATATAGGTATATATATATATATATATATATATATATATATATGTAATGTTGGGGAAAATGTCCATTTACCATGAATATTACTATTTACTATAATTATTATTATTATTATTTAATACCTAATGGTTTTTGACTTCCATGTTGAGCATTATCCACCCAAAATAGCTTTTCAAAGACCACTTTCGTTTAGCCACTGCTGATACATTCTCCTTGTCAATTACATATTATATTCTTATGATTTATAGACTATATGGTCTGCATTCCAAAATAAAACTTTTTTTTAAATGATGACGTAAATATTGTATCTTTATAATATATTTACAGACCATTGAACTATATTATAATAACTTTATCATATTATATGTTACTGGCAAAGTAAGAAATCGGGCATTGTTGTGCAATGCCAGGGCACAGTTCAAAATGCCCGAACATTTTGAGCAATGAATAAGAATGATCATTTTAATACTAAACTTTTTCACACATTTACCGGGTGATGTACAAGATTGCCCGGACAAAGTGTACCCCGCCCAGATTCAAGTGCGCAAAGTGAATTGATAACTGCAGCATTTATGTTGAATGGTATTTTTACGTAACTATAACACTACAAAACGAATTACATATTCTATTCGTCTGATACCATACGACATACGAGTTACGAAATATCTATCTAATTGCACCCAAACACTCGATGACGGCTGCCGATATACGAACCGATCCGTAATTTCGACAACAAAGTGATCACATGGTTTCTATATTGAGCAATTTGCTCGGACACTAAAATTACAAACAAAATAATCTAGACAATTTATTGTTTATGATTATTGAATGATTATATTCACTGCAGAGTTGATTAAAAACATGATTTTTTAAAAAAAATCAATAAAATTGTTTTAATTGTTTAAAACATGTTTTTTTAAAATGATTTTTTTCAGCTGTTTTAAACATGATTTAATCGAGTTTAAAACAAAATATGTAATTTATTTAAAAAAAAAATCATTTATTTAATAATTTAATATCATAATATTTTAGATTCTGAGCGGAGCGATGAATGTATTGGTTTTACAATGATGTATGTTTTTATATTTTTATATTTTTATATTTTTATATTTTTATATTTTTATTTATATTTTTGTGTCTGTCATCACGTTTTGGGACAGTAAAAGTGCTTCGATTTTCTTCAATAGTACCTTTTCTGATAGGAAAGTGAATCTAGTTGGTACTTTGGGGGGTCAAAAGTAAACATTTTCCAGTAGTTTTCACAAGCGCCGGGAAAAACAACATAAAAATTAAGGAAAAACGGGAATTTTTACGCAAAATCGATTTTCCAAAAAATCGAATTTGGTTATTGGTGTAACTTTAAAACAAATGACCGTAGATACATGAAATTTTCACTGGTTGTTTATATTTGCATTTTCTATACACGATAACATTTTCAAAATATTTTGATTTATTTTGAACTGTTTAGGGACATTTTCATTTTTCATTTTTTTTAGTTTTTTTTCTAGAAATATCAATAAAATTTTATTTGTTCGTTGCGAAAGCTTGAAAATTTAATAGAAGGCTCCTAATATGTTGTTTCAAAGGCAGATGAAAAATATTAAAAATCCATAGTCACAATTTTTTTTTATAAGCATTTAAAGTTCAAAAATTGACAAAATATGGAAAAATCACGAAAATTAGCAAATTATTTTGAGTTAAGAATTCGTAAAAATTTTTCTTTTTAAATCTAAGATTTGAAAATGAAACACAAGATTCCTTATAAGATTATCTACCTTTATCAATAAAAAAATCTCTACCGGACAGTCAAATTAAATTTTTATGAGCGTTTGAAATTCAAATTTTTACAACATTGGATATTCACTCGATTTCTCATGTAGCGATTTCCTTATTTTGTTGTAATTCAAAAACGAACAACCGTAGATACATGAAAATTTCACTGAATGTTTAAATTAGCATTTTCTATACACCATACAATTTTGAAAATATTTTGACTCTTTTGAGCTGTTTATGGACATTTACAGCTTTCAATTTTTTTTAGTTTTTTTTTCTATAAATATCAATAAAGTTTTATCTGTTGGGCCAAAAAGTGTAAAAATTTAATACAAGGCTCCTGATATATTGTTACAATATCAGTTGAAAAATATTAAAAATACATAGGCACGATTTTTTTTTATAAGCATTTAAAGTTGGAATTTTGACAAAATTTATCAAAATCTCAAAAATTATCAATCGTTGGAATTAAAAAATTATAAAATGTTCAGTTTTTATAACTAAGAGTTGAAAAATTAAAACAAAGATTCTCTTAAATAATTCATACTGTAACCAAAAAATCTAAAATATATATAAACACACTTATTTTTTACAGACATTTTAATTTCAAATTTGGACGAAATTACATATTAAAAAACCTAGAATAACTATTTTAGTTATTTTGTTGTGATTGAATAATATTATTCGTGGGTACTTGAAACTTCTAAAGTGTACTATTATATATCTATGATAGTATCACGGTTTTTGTTGTTGTATAACGCGTTATAAGTATCTAATGGATATTGTGATATGATTAATTTGGAATTTATTATAGGTACCTATTATAGGTCAATTTTTTGTTTAATACCATAGATATGTATATAATATGTCTTATACATAGACTGACATACCGTCTCCGCTCAGAATCGTTTTTCTTATACAATGATATTATATCATTGAATTCAAATTTAATACCATCCATTATACAGTGACCCACTTGTAACCTACTGTACAGCAGAGCGACACCCACTTGCCCACCTTTTTATTCCTTGACGTGTAATTTAACCCACGGCTATCGGTTTTACACTTAAAAATCTTTTTCGAACAATGATTTTTGATAATGATTGATGATAAAGAACTGATCTGTTATCTACATCGTGATAAAGAATACTGATTACTGTATTTACTATTTTCAATTTTTTCGGGTTTGCGCCACAATATTTCCGATTATAAAATATGATAAAGGTAATAAATATTAAATAATAATATTACGATATGATATCAATGAAATTTAATTTTGATGTTATTGAGTTATTCTTCTGCATCTGACATTACTACATTAGCGACAGTGTGAAACAAAATAAAACTTAAAAGATAAAAAACATGTTCACGGGACGAAGACGTGATGACATTTGGAAATATTATAGTGAAGTTTCTAATAAATAAATAATTAATAAATATATTACCTTCAGAACTACAGAAGTAATATATTATATAACCATTGAAGTGTTAGTAATTTAAATAAGTAAAATTATCATTATACATTTTATAAATTTTAAATTTGTTTATGAAATAAAAAATAATAATAAATAGGAGTTGCCAGTATGAACTTACAAATAATAAGTTATATGCACATAAATGATGATTTTCTGTTGTAAACTGTTTTTTTTTTTATGTTGTTTAAATCATTTGTTTAAAACGTTTTAAACAAAACCATGTTTGATTAATTTAGATGTTTAAAACATGTTTTAAACAAGTGTTTTAAACATCTCAACTCTAATATATTGTCACGAAATCGTGTAGTCCGTCATTACTCCTGTAGTCCTGTATTATTATCGGTGTAAATGCAAAAAATTTGGTCGACTTTGTAACTCAAAGAGCCATTATAATTTATAATTATAGTTGTGTATGACATTGTGTTGACAAATAATGTAATATTGTAATGCTATCTTACGTGCCTAAGATAACTTTTTAATAATAATTAATTGAATTAAAACTATTACAATTTTACGCTTCATAAATTACTCAGATACAGAGTGATCCATTTCTCGTTTAACCATCTACTTTTGATATATTAAGTGTCTTACGTTAAATTGATCACCTTGTATAATAGGTTAATAAATTTATTTTGTATATTTTTGCTTTTTCTTGCATTTTTAGTTATGAATAAGGTTTTTTGATTTAAAGTAATTTTTTTTATAATTTTACGACACTTTTTTATACTACAGGTTATTTTTTGTAATTTTTTACTTTTGTACATTTCTCTCAAATTATAGATTTCAAAGCAAATGTTTACATTTTTAAAAATATTTGAACTATTGATATTTTAAGTTTTCAACTGCACATCGTCGAGATAAGCATCCACGTGGAATCCAACGACGACCGAATGAAGTGATACTTATCTCGAGGAATCTATTGATATAACTATTCTTAAAAACGGTAATTTTTTAGTCCATAGAGAACAAACATTAATTTTTACATATTTTTAGATAGTATTCTTTTGCATACAACGCTTCGTCTAAAGTCATAAACAAAAGAGAATAATATTCGTCTTCGATAAATAAATAAAAAAAAACAACAACATAGGCGTGATAACCGCACCCCCCTCAGGTGACTTGTAGTCTAAAGATGAGAACTTAAAAAAGTCGTCAAACTTTAACTTTTTTATGTAATGTACCTATATACAGCCACGTGTAAATGTAAATACAGCGTAATATAAACCAAGTGGAATTCAACGAAAAAATTAATGAAGTGAAAAGAAATACTTGTTTCGAGGAATCTATTGATATAACTTTTCTTGAAAATGGTTTTGCAGGACAAACAATAATTTTTTATTGTTAGATTATATTATTTTCATCAAACGTGCTTCTCCTAAATTTTAGACATAAAACAAATCGAATATTCGTCTTCGATTAAAAAAAAAAAAAGTGTGCTAATCATAACCCCTCGAGTAGCTAGTATAGTATAGAGACGAGAACTTGCAGCTTTTGAACGTTGACAATTTTGTTTAAACTTTAACTTTAAAATGTACAGCATAATGATGCTGCATATGAATGTACGTTAAGTATAAATATATAATAGTACTATATATAAGTCAGTCATATACTACCTATTTCTACTTTTGTATTTACTCTATCTATATAATATATATGTAGGTAACTCTTAGAGTTGTTCAATTATTATAAGCAGTTTCCCTCGGGTAGCTAGTATAGTATATAGAGACGAGAACTTGCAGCTTTTGAACGTTGAACATTTTGTTTAAACTTTAACTTTAAAATGTACAGCATAATGATGCTGCGGCCTGCGTATGAATGTACGTTAAGTATAACTATATATAATAGTACTATATATAGGTCAGTCATATACTACCTATTTCTACTTTTGTATTTACTCTATCTGTATAATATATATGTAGGTAACTTTTAGAGTTGTTCAATTATTATAAGCAGTTTAAATACCTATGTATTAATTATTAAATTATGAATAAATTAATGTTTTTTGTGATGTATTCTTATATGAACAAAATACACAAATATATTCAGGTCAATAAACTCATGTTGGATAAGTATATGTAAAGTATGTGCAATATAATAGGTTAATAATATGATATGCATGTGTATATGAATGTAAGCAATTAATTAATAACACATACACTGAGGTGTCCGATTATAGGCTTATTTTTTTTTTTCGGGATGGGGCTCAAAAGTTCAAAATATTGTTTCAAAATTAGCTAAAACATAGAGAAACTACATTGTTTGGTGGGAAGGGGGGGAGGAGGTGAATATTTTTTTCTTGGAAAGCGACGTTTTGAAAATTCAGATAAAAAATCCTATTTGTATTTAACTCCACGCCCTTATTATAATTAATAATTGCTAATGAGTGATGAAGAATTGATGCCAAGGGGTGGACTATCAGCCCGCAGCCGAACCAAAACCTAAAATCTTAAACACCAAATATTATAAACAATTTTCCACACTCATCCGATGTGATACGAAAATACAAAATGTTTATGATTTATATTATTTTATACCTATTTTATTATAAATACATAATAATAGCCAATCATTTTTGAGCAGCGGCCCACAAGTTCCCGATATTCTGCTGGCCCTGTAAACTGCTGTGGTAAGACTAGATTCGCTAACGGCTTTCTTCAGTGAGTCTACACGAGTGGCCTCTATCGTGGTCTAAGCTAAGTGCTGACCCACACTACTAAAATCCTGGGTAGGTACCTACGTCACTGATTATTTATTATTATCTTGAAAAATATGTAGGTAGGTACTTAGGTTTGTATAGCAAGTTTACTAATTTGGTTACTGATAGAAGTGTGAAACGAATGAAGTAATTCACTAGCGACTTTCCAATATATAGGTACGTTTCCTGCAGTAGGTCGTTGCTACACGAGTGACCTATTGTGATCCAAGTTGGCTCACACTATCAAAATCGTAGGTACGCCACTGACTATTTCATATTTGTTATTAATATGAAAAAACATAAGAAGGTCGTAGGTACTTAAACTTAAGTTTGTATAGCAAATTTACTAATTTCATATAATTTGTTACCAATCGATTTACCTACGAAACGAATGAAGTAATTTTCTAGAGGCTTTCTAATATAGGCATACATTCCCTGGCAGTGGGTCGTTGCTATACGAATGGCCTCTCGTGATCTAAGCTCACCAGATCTACTAAAATCCTGGGCACGCCACTGAATTTATTTATTATTATAGTCGTACGTGGCGATGCTTCAGTTACGTCATTATTATATTATTGGCGACGGCGGCTTCAGTGTACCCACACATGTGGTGTTCCGACGAGTCATATTATTTGAAATATTATTATGTTGTATTATAAGAGGAGAGGACGTTACCCAGACAAGCGAACCGAAGCAAAATGGTCAACAGGACCGTTCTAAATGTGTTGCTCTTGAACAATATATTATAATAAAATAATATTATCTTCATTGGTTTTCTTTTATTAGTTTTTATGCGAATAAGATCTATACGTGGCTTAAAATCGTTTTAAAATCACCAAATTATGTTCACGGCTTATATTAGAGAACGTCATTATCTGCTGAAAAGCATTTTTCAAAGAACGATAACTTTATCCACTAATAAATATTATCGATAACTAATTTAATAAAAAATACAATTTTTAATTTTATCCAACGAACAATATTTGCAAAGCTTAAGAGAGGCCGTTCTGGTAGAAGTGAAAAATATCCAACGCCCAAGAGACGGCGTTGTGACCACGCCCATCGTCTACTCGACAAAGTTCGCGCGTCGTAATCTCTGGAGCGGTACATAAAAGGTAATAAATTTATAATACATGGTAGTGCCACTTCACTATCGAAATAACGATTGATGAACTATCGAAATAAAATGGTGGCCGAGAGTGGGACCAATCAGATTAGCTTATAGTCTAAGGCCATGTAAAATTATATGATAAAGAATATAATTTAAATTTGCCGCAAAAAATTACTTGTAGGTATTTCATTGGTTCCGCCTTATGCTGGTTAAAAGCATTTGATAGTGATGGCGATAAATAATAACAATCGTGATTTCGATAGTGAAGTGGCTCTACCATGTATTATAATTAAATTGGGTACATCATTATTTCACGGATGGTCGATTAGAACGATTCGCGTCAATATGAAGTTGCGTAAATGATCGCCCCAATGGGTATGAACTTATACCATTGAAAACCGTTCTTTAATAATAGTTGTGGAGATTAACACAAAAGCGCTAGTAGACGGTTCTTAATTTTCATAATATTTTATATATTTATTATATTATAATTTTTACTATAGTGTTATAATAATATAAGTCCATATAGCGGCATGGCGTTATTTCGTTAAAATTTTATTTAATAATATCGATGGCGAACTGAAGGTTTTCATTTTCATTTCTGAAAATAGTTCGGGAGATAGCCACCATAGCGCTATAATCGCAGAACCAATAAGCGAGTTGCTTATCTATTATTTTCTTTGTCTATGGATCGCCCATGTATGTCTTATGTAGGTACTAGCATGCGGTACACAAGTCGCGACCTATTTATTAATTAAAGTTCCTGTTTGCTTAAAAATATCAACCAATAAATAAAGCATACAAATTATTATACACCATAACCCGATTTATATTTTTCTAACCCAATTACTTTTTTAAATAGGTACATAAAAAATATAATAGTTTCATTACGATTGAATAGAATTTGTAGTAAATATGTCGCGTATTTTACGTTGTAACTTATTGGTGACCTGGAGTACTTTTCGTACGATTGTTTGATCTCTTATGTATACGTATTAGTACAATGTTATAAATAGTTTTGATTATTATAAAATATATTGATGTAATTAGGTACCTTTAATTAGGTACCTAATTAAAACATAATTTAGGAAGTTGATTGTTATTTGTTACTTTATTTATTTCTATATACAGAGAATCCACGAAAACTGTTTACAATATTTAACTCATAACGTTACCTAACCCACGTTACTTAGTAGGTAATCTATACATATTTTAGAATTCTGTCTGGGGAAGATTTGATGGTACAATAGTCTAGTCCCGCAAACGGAATTCCAAAATATGCCTATAGTAGGCTGAGCAGTATACTGATATCCGTAACCATTAACAATGTAAGTATTCTGTTTAGTTAGGGTACTCCTATATTTCCGGTATTACGCACAATGTTTATAATTATTTAGTCTCAATTTCACCTCCCCATATATGTGTGTGTGTGTTATAAGTTGTAAACTTTAAAGCAAATGAGAGTGTAATTTAAGTAGCAGGTGGGTGCACGTGGGAATTATATTATTTAGTTGTGGTTTACCGAGTTTATTATCATAATAAAAATAGTATAACAATATATTACATAATTGATGCCGCTAACCGCGTTTAACCTAACCATCTCGTACTTTGTTCGCAATTGACGGCTATTTAATTATTATATAAAATTAATTATAAAATACAACGTGCAACAGAAACACCCGGAGAATGAAATAGGCTTTGTTCCAATTAAAATATTTGAAAATGTGTCTTATACATATTATACATAATTTGTAGACGCTTGAGCTACAATTTCAGTATACAATTATTTATTTTTTTAATACGAAGTAAAATACTTCTAAATAAAATTACACTTTTCGGTGAAGTATTCGAAATAGCAAATTAGTTAAATTTTTTAGAAAAACATTGATAGTTATTAATCAAGTACCCGGTATATTTTTTACAATGATCATTTAACTTGATCTAACTTATAATCTATAAACTTATGATCTATAAACTTTTTTCGAAATATTTATTTTTGACATTAGTATATTTCTTAAAGTATTTACTATCCATTTTCAAACGCCCATCAGCTAATATAGCTATGATTTTTTTTCGTTTTATTTGCCAAGTAGGTACCTACTAACGTTACAAAATTTATATTATACATGGCATAATTAAAAATACCAATAAAGAAAACGTGGATTTTATCTGCAGCATTACATAGGATGACGGCTATAAACGTTTGTTACGATGACAGCTCCGTTTTTAGCCATTCATTGAGGTCTCGACAGACGGCGAAAAAAAATTCGTCCGGATAAATATAAGTATATTATATATAATATAATATTATATACAATATATATTATATTATAATATATTATATAAGTAGTAGGAACCTAAGTATGCGTGTAATAAACTTTCTGAAACTAGGACATTTGACATCCGATGGTACTTAGGCTGGATGACTCATGACTCTAAAAATGTACGAAATACGAAAGACTTATGCACTTAAAATTGTAAAATGTATTTATTTAAATCGGAAAAAAAAAATAAAAATGCATGCTGAAAATCTAATTAAAAATCAAAAAAAACTTAATCGATATGCTGTGATAATTTATAAATCATAATGTTATAAAATCGAATCATAATTTTAAATTTAAATTGGAAAAAAAATATTGATGAGTGAAATTGAAATTAAAACCAATTTTTTTTTTTTTTAAAGCTTCGATTTTAGACATAGGGTTATTATACCTAACTCTGTGTAACATAAATAAGAAACCGAAATATTACTGATAATAATTAACCTAGTTATTATGTGTATGGGCGTATTGTATTATTTATGACTTTCGAAGTACCTAAATATGTATTAATTAAATTAAAAAAAAATTTAACAAAAATGTAAAGTTTCTACCTACATATTTGAATATACGTACAATACATTTATTATAAGATACAATTTGGAATATAACATATATAGAGTATTGTGTATCTTATTGTTGTATCTTTCCTACATTCACAATATACCTTGTACTTTGTATCTAGATTCACTAAATTAATGTAAAACCATTTCCCTACTATTTTTTGAGTATCGTACCCACATCTGAGTATATAATATAACACAAAACTGTGTACCTACCTAATACAGTGGCGTATTTAAGGAGGGCATGGGTATATGGCCCCTCCTTGGCATTTTTTTTGGTGATGTTTTAATCACGGTTATATCCTGTATATATATAGGTAATAAAATAATATAATATTTACACAAGTGATATTTAATATTTATTTCGTATTTTAAATTTTTATCAACGTTACGAAAAAGTATTGATAATGATATCGGCCAATTCTTGTAAAAATTAATATACCACGGTTGTAGTAATACACTGATATCACACTATACCACGGAATACCATCTACGTTTGTCAATTATCAAAATTATTGTGGAGGTAGCCGCGTTATGTTTGCGGTTATCTCCAACGGGCATCAGGCACTTCTCTAAAATGATAACCAAAAAGACGCGAAGTACTGAATTCCGAAGTGTCGTACAATTACAAATACAAATCGTCTACAATTAAGATTATTTTATATTATTTTATTATAAACTGATTGTTTCATTATGAAGAGAATAAATGATTATTTTACAACTAATAAATCTTATAAATCTGAACATTCTGAAGAAAATATTTTAGTTACGTCATGTCCTACTAAAAAAAATAAAACTTCAGAAAATGATGAACAGAAACAAATTGATGATAAAATAATATATTTAATATATATTTATTTATATAATATGTTATAAATAAATAAATTGCTTACATTTTATTTAGCTTTTACCTCTGCTTTTATGCTGTTGCATGATGCTTTGTTTTAGATTAAAAACTTGGTTAAGAGCAAAGATGGGTGAGAAACGACTAACTGGTTTGGCTTTATTAAATATCCATAGAGATATTGAAGTGGACGTTGAATCAATTACAGATCAATTTTCAAAAGTAAAAAATAGATCTATATTACTATGAAAATTGTTGTAAATATTTTTTTTTCTGATTCGTTGTACAATTTATATATTTATATAGCAATATAATATATATAGGTAGGTACCTACCTATATGTATTTCTTAATTTTGTTTTATTATAACCAATCAAGGACTTGGCTGCATTAGCCGAGATAGGAGTATTACATGACTTAAGGATTTAAGTATAATATGAATATCATACATTTTTTTTATAACAACAAATAAATGGTAAGCAATAATCAGTTAAATACATTAATGTACGGTTAAAAAAAATAAATGGAAAATTTTGAATTCCTCGCAATACTTTGTGGTGTATTACAATTTTTAAATAGCCCCTCCCTTGATTGAGCTCCAGCTACGCTACTGACCTAATACATATATGATCTATAATTATAGGCACTTACTGTAGATAGGAAGTTTCTTCAGGCGGGTAGGTAGTACGAGTATTATATTTATAAATCTAAAACTGGAATTATTTACAACATATTGGACGGTGAGTATTTTAAAGAATTACAAAGCATGCGAGAAAATTCTATTTCGACATTTAAAAAAAAATTTTTGTTGGGTAAAGATATAGTTAGCTGTACATACAATTTTAAATTGATTTATTATCAACGATTTTTAAACATTTCGCAATTTCTTTTAAAATGTGAGTTTCACTCGTGTTCACACTCAATCAATAAGAAATTATGAATGACGTCAATGAACTCATTTTTTAAAAAACACGCTGTTATTCTTTCTGGTTACTCGTACAAAACTTATACTCTTTTTCCGCTTGTCATGCAGCACTCACTCTTGACGAGTTCCTGCAATGACAAAGTGGCGCCGAGAGGTCAGAGGAGCAATTTATTGACCTGGATGGGCAAAAGTATAGCAAAAATAATTTAAATATTCCTTATAAGTTGTTCTCTAGGCATTCATAAAGTAATGATACACAATTTTTTTTATTGACTTACCTAGGTGATTTAAGTTTAAAATTTGATGAAATTGTTGGATTGAATGAGAAAAAAAATGTTGTTATTCAAAAATATTAATCGTCGGGAATTGAAACAATAAAACATTGTACCTTTACGTATAACATTATTATATTCTAATATACTATTCGGTTTTAAAAATAATTAGAATAATTTTGAGCTATAATATCATATTGCAATAATTATTATAAAAGTGCCTACTAGTTTAGCTCGTATCCAATTCTTCAAAAACAATACAAATTTATTTGAATAAAAATATTTTATTTTATTTTTTTTATAATAAAACAAAAACATGGATGTTTTATATAAGCTGATTTTCGTTAATAATAGTCTCAGTCGTCTCAGAAGTGGACGACTGCTGTATGTAGGTTATATGCAGTTAAGATTATTTTAAAAAATATTGTCTCTGACATTTGTTAAAACGAAACATTTCAGTGCCCTCTTGATTAAGTGAATCTTATGTTGTCGATAAATCATGTTGTAGAATGACGTCCGCGGGACATTACTAAATAATATTATTATGTTAAAGCGTGGTTTTCTTGAAAACCTTTCTTTATTGAAAACAAAAATGTTTAAAATACTCATAGTTTGCTTATAAATTAAAATATAATAAAAAGCCCATAAGGTTGTCTAGAAAATAATCTTGCCTTTAGATTTTATAAGAGGCCAATAAATTCACTCTAATTTTTAAACTAACGGAGCTACACGTGTTCTGCGTTGCGTAGAATTTTCTATGTCACGCACTTGTAAGACAAAAATGTCTTAACTAATAACTAAATAAACCTATTCAATAAAAATAAAACAGAATGGGAAAATCTCTGATGGATGTCAACACGTTCACTACCGACTAGTCTATTTAATATTTTGTAGGCAATTCCAGCAGTTCTCAGTCATTTTTAAAGCCGCATCCCTCTATAATATTATCACCGAAATTGTTGGCGACAATTTTATTATGATATATAAATTTTAGGTATGTATTGGTCGAAATTAAAAAAAATAAAAATTGTTAGCTACGTCCAGTTTAAATCGCTGGGCTATACTAAACAATAAGCACCAACGATATTGTTAAGTTACTCGTATAATCTACGGTAACTATTGTCTTTAACTATGGTATACTGACTTATGGTACCAACTGCAGTGACAGATTAATCCCAAACTATGGAGGGTAAATGAGAAGGTTGAAATGTCAGAAGAGACTATATATTGGTTCGTGATCATGCAATCTATGCGACGATAGTCTAACTATAGTTGGTGACCTGCAAGTTTACCATACAATTATATTAATAATTATTTTAAATGTTTTACAATGTTCGTTTAGTTTTTTATTTGTACGTATTATTAAAAAAAATATATTGTAATAGTTACACATAATGTACAATATATAAAAATCACGGATTAAAAATGTAATGAATACACAGGTACTTATAAGTTTATAATTAATTTTAAAACAATTTTATAATAACTTTCAACTTTAAATATCTATGTATATAAGTATTAATAAATAAGTAACAAATTGGTTTTTTTTTCATATAAACCATTATATAAATTATTATTTTATTTTCAAATCGTTTTTTAATGTTATTTAACGGCGCTCAGAACGCACAATAAAAAACATTTCTTTGGCCTTGTAATATAGTGACGGGCTTACATTATTATTATTTATTATTAGGTATAGTTCAAATGGCCTTTTAAAATAAATTACCATTGTAAGCATTATAGAATTTGGGTGAAATAAACTTCTTGGATTTAATAATAATTGTATATTAGTAATAATCAACAGTTGGCTGTTCAATTTGTATACAATAGAAAATAATAATTATGATTTTTTTTTTTCATAAACGAATTTTCAACCATGTAAATTATTAAATTAGGTACCTTTCAAAAATGTTGCCGTTTTCAATTTCCCATCACCTCACCCTCCCCCCCACTCCACCCATAGTTTCGCCTATGCTCGACTGTGTTCTTGTAATACTGGTTTATGTCATTAAAATTTAAATAGCATGAAAAAATATTATCGTTGGCGATATAAAGTCATTAGTGAGATAAATTTCTTCTTCGGTGCAATAATAACTCATTATCTATAATGAACGACTGACCATTAATTTTATAAAAATCGAAAATTATTATGTAAATATTATTCAATTATACCTGTCAAACATGGTTCGGTTGTTATTTTTTAATAATCGAACGTAGCACGAAATTCACAACTTCTAGCAAAGAAACACATCTATTTGGCCGCAGGTTTATATCGTCATTAACGTTTAAATGACATATAAAAATAGTAATCGTCGATGAAGTGTATAGTGAGATATTTAACGATACTTCACCGATTTAATAATAATTTAATTGTTCTTAATTCTTTAACGGCTAACTGTTTTTCCATTCAAATTTTTTAATCGAAAATATGATTTTTTTTCCTTATTCATAAACGCAATTTTAAATTATACGTAAAATCAACTTAACATTTATAAATATTACACGCCTCTTATTTCCCCCCCCCCACCGTATGAGACACTTACAGAGCTAATTTTTCTAATTTTCAAAAAAAAAATGTGTTTTTTTCTAATGACGATTTTTCAGAAAATTTCAAAATTTTTCATAAAAATTCTCACGGTTTTTTTCAAAAATCAAATTTAAATCCTTGAACAAAGTATCGTCATGGTTTTATATTTCTCTTAGTTTTTTTATGCATTTAATTATTTTTCCAGAATCCAAGTGTAATAACTGCAATATAATTTAGATCTTATTAATTTTGCTTACATTTTAGTTTCTGAGCAGATACCTACAATTTAAGTAAGCTGTATTGATTTTCCAAGCTGTGTCATTAGTTTTCTATTTTGGTCTGTCATCAAAATTTGCCATTTGGAGCAGTAAAAACGATTCAATTTCAAACTCGCACACGAAAGTGAATCTAGTTGGTACTTTGGAATGTTAGAAGTAAAAAATTCACAGTATGTTTACTTTTCAGAATAATCGGGAACAAACAAAGAGCTTTTGACGAAATTGATTTCCTTAATATTATATTGTTGTAATTCAAACACGAATAACTGTAAGTATTCGAATGTTTGTACTAACTTTTTATATACATATTATTATTATTTAAAAAATATTTTAAGTGTTTTTGAGCCTTTTATAGCAGGGCTAGAAATCAATTTTAAATATTGATAAAAATTGTTAAAAATAATCTAACCAATCTAAAGTGATATTAAAATCAAATATCTCTTTCAACGAAATTCAAATTTCAAAATTTATGTTTAAATGGAAATAAAAATTTAAATTGATAATTTAAACCAAAATAAAAAAAAGGTGGGCAAGTGGGTGTACAGTAGGTTACAAGTGGGTCACTGTATAATGGATAGTATTAAATTTGAATTCAATGATCTAATATCATTGTATAAGAAAAACGATTCTGAGCGGTGACGGTATGTCAGTCTAGTATAAGACATATTATATACATATCTATGGTATTAAACAAAAAATTGACCTATAATAGGTACCTATAATAAATTCCAAATTAATCATATCACAATATCCATTAGATACTTATAACGCGTTATACATCAACAAAAACCGTGATACTATCATAGATATATTATAGTACACTTTAGAAGTTTCAAGTACCCACGAATAGTATTATACACTCACAACAAAATAACTAAAATAGGTATGCTAGGTTTTTTAATATGTAATTTCGTCCCAAATTTGAACTTAAAATGTCTGTAAAAAATAAGTGTGTTTATATATTTTTTAGATTTTTTGGTTACAGTATGAATTATTTAAGAGAATCTTTGTTTTAAATTTTCAACTCTTAGTTATAAAAACTGAACATTTTATAATTTTTTAATTCCAACGATTGATAATTTTCGAGATTTTGATAAATTTTGTCAAAATTCCAACTTTAAATGCTTATAAAAAAAAATCGTGCCTATGTATTTTTAATATTTTTCAACTGATATTGTAACAATATATCAGGAGCCTTGTATTAAATTTTTACACTTTTTGGCCCAACAGATAAAACTTTATTGATATTTATAGAAAAAAAAACTAAAAAAAATTGAATGCTGTAAATGTCCATAAACAGCTCAAAAAGAGTCAAAATATTTTCAAAATTGTATGGTGTATATGAAATGCTAATATAAACATTCAGTGAAATTTTCATGTATCTACAGTTATTCGTTTTTGAATTACAACAAAATAAGGAAATCGCTACATGAGAAATCGAGTGAAAATCCAATGTTGTAAAAATTTAAGTTTCAAACGCTCATAAAAATTTAATTTGACTGTCCGGTAGAGATTTTTTTATTGATAAAGGTAGATAATCTTATAAGGAATCTTGTGTTTCATTTTCAAATCTTAGATTTAAAAAGAAAAATTTTTACGAATTCTTAACTCAAAATAATTTGCTAATTTTCGTGATTTTTCCATATTTTGTCAATTTTTGAACTTTAAATGCTTATAAAAAAAAATTGTGACTAAGGATTTTTAATATTTTTCATCTGCCTTTGAAACAACATATTAGGAGCCTTCTATTAAATTTTCAAGCTTTCGCAACCAACAAATAAAATTTTATTGATATTTCTAGAAAAAAAACTAAAATAAAATGAAAAATGAAAATGTCCCTAAACAGTTCAAAATAAATCAAAATATTTTGAAAATGTTATCGTGTATAGAAAATGCAAATATAAACAACCAGTGAAAATTTCATGTATCTACGGTCATTTGTTTTAAAGTTACACCAATAACCAAATTCGATTTTTTGGAAAATCGATTTTGCGTAAAAATTCCCGTTTTTCCTTAATTTTTATGTTGTTTTTCCCGGCGCTTGTGAAAACTACTGGAAAATGTTTACTTTTGACCCCCCAAAGTACCAACTAGATTCACTTTCCTATCAGAAAAGGTACTATTGAAGAAAATCGAAGCACTTTTACTGTCCCAAAACGTGATGACAGACACAAAAATATAAATAAAAATATAAATAAAAAGGTGGGCAAGTGGGTGTCACTCTGCTGTACAGTAGGTTACAAGTGGGTCATTGTATAATGGATGGTATTAAATTTGAATTCAATGATATAATATCATTGTATAAGAAAAACGATTCTGAGCGGAGACGGTATGTCCTTTTAGGTATAAGACATATTATATACATATCTATGGTATTAAAAAAAATTGACCTATAATGAATTCCAAATTAATCATATCACAATATCCATTAGGTACTTATAACGCGTTATACACCAACAACAAACCCTAATACTATCATAGATATATAGTAGATTACTTTAGAAATTTCAAGTACCCACGAATAATATTATACAATCTCAACAAAATAACTAAAATCGTAATTCTTGGTTTAAATATGAAATTTTGTCTAAATTTGAAATTAAAATGTCTGTAAAAAATAAGTGTGTTTATATATTTTTTAGATTTTTTGGTTACAGTATGAATTATTTAAGAGAATCTTTGTTTTAAATTTTCAACTCTTAGTTATAAAAACTGAACATTTTATAATTTTTTAATTCCAACGATTGATAATTTTCGAGATTTTGATAAATGTTGTCAAAATTCCAACTTTAAATGCTTATAAAAAAAATCGTGCCTATGTATTTTTAATATTTTTCAACTGATATTGTAACAATATATCAGGAGCCTTGTATTAAATTTTTACACTTTTTGGCCAAACAGATAAAACTTTATTGATATTTATAGAAAAAAAAACTAAAAAAAATTGAAAGCTGTAAATGTCCATAAACAGCTCAAAAAGAGTCAAAATATTTTCAAAATTGTATGGTGTATAGGAAATGCTAATATAAACATTCAGTGAAATTTTCATGTATCTACAGTTATTCGTTTTTGAATTACAACAAAATAAGGAAATCGCTACATGAGAAATCGAGTGAAAATCCAATATTGTAAAAATTTGAATTTCAAACGCTCATAAAAATTTAATTTGACTGTCCGGTAGAGATTTTTTTATTGATAAAGGTAGATAATCTTATAAGGAATCTTGTGTTTCATTTTCAAATCTTAGATTTAAAAAGAAAAATTTTTACGAATTCTTAACTCAAAATAATTTGCTAATTTTCGTGATTTTTCCATATTTTGTCAATTTTTGAACTTTAAATGCTTATAAAAAAAAATTGTGACTAAGGATTTTTAATATTTTTCATCTGCCTTTGAAACAACATATTAGGAGCCTTCTATTAAATTTTCAAGCTTTCGCAACCAATAAATAAAATTTTATTGATATTTTTAGAAAAAAAAACTAAAAAAAAATGGAAAATGAAAATGTCCCTAAACAGTTCAAAATAAATCAAAATATTTTGAAAATGTTATCGTGTATAGAAAATGCAAATATAAACAACCAGTGAAAATTTCATGTATATACGTTCATTTGTTTTAGAGTTACACCAATAACCAAAATCGATTTTTTGGAAAACCAATTTTGCGTAAAAATTCCCGTTTTTCCTTAATTTTTATGTTGTTTTTCCCGGCGCTTGTGAAAACTACTGGGAAATGTTTACTTTTGACCCCCCAAAGTACCAACTAGATTCACTTTCCTATCAGAAAAGGTACTATTGAAGAAAATCGAAGCACTTTTACTGTCCTAAAACGTGATGACAGACACAAAAATATAAAAATATAAAAATATAAAAATATAAATAAAAATATAAAAACATACATCATTGTAAAACCAATACATTCATCGCTCCGCTCAGAATCTAAAATATAAATAAAAATATAAATAAAAATATAAAAATATAAAAACATACATCATTGTAAAACCAATACATTCATCGCTCCGCTCAGAATCTAAAAAATGTAATTTAAAATTCAACAGTGGCTGATATAGGACTATAATATGTTGTTCATATGTTAGTAATAATAAATAACTAATAATTAGTTTTCTTTTGTTTTTGCCAAGCTACTCGAACGACGACAGGTTTCTCGTATAGTTTTACCTCAAAGTTAAAATACTAAACATTTAAGATGGATATTATTTAAAATTGAAAAAAAAGAAAATATAATGTTACCGAATGATGTGCAGATTCTACAGTGTTCGATTTACCATCGAAAGTGCAGTGTGGACAAACTGTGTATAAACTTTTACATAAGTATATTTATTATTTATACTAAACTTTTAAATTTTTTTTTTTATTTCCCTCCTCCAAGCATACCGCGTTTGCCACAAAGGGAAAACAAACACATCGCTGTGACGATTTTTTGCTCGTCTGCAGCTTTAAAACGACTCTCTCAGATTCGCAAACTGGCTTAATAATAATAATAATATTTATGTATATACCTAGCGTGCGCCTTGGCCGTGTTAGAATAATATATTGTTTTATATTAGGCCATAAAAGTGGTGTACACGCAGTGGTTATATGACTTACTCGGATCAAAAGTTTTATTGTTTCGCACGTCGCCTTATTAACGGCTGTGGCATCACTGAGTTTTTTGTTTTTCGTCTCCAAACCATAATTATTATTATAATACCTGATATTATCCATTGGCTTAATTCCAATAGGTTTCAACAGGTGGACAACTTTCATAGGTCCAATAAAGACAAATTATTACGTCATATTTGAAGCCAATCGCTTAGCTCGCGTACACTATCTTCATTCTAGTTTATAAAATTACATAGGTAATATCTCCAACACTGCGTTTGTCTGTACCTATAAATACTTAAATACAGAATTAAGTATTGATTTTATATTTACTGAAATAAAACGTTTGTTTTTAATAAATTAATATTTTACTATATTATTAATATCGTCTTCGTTGAATAAAAAATTACCTTTTTATTATTTACATAATTATATTAATATAGGTATATTATCGTTGTAGGTACCTACTACTTATACATAACCGATGGTAAAAGTTGAATACCAACTATGGTTGTAATTTTCTTCAAGTATTTTTTATTAGTTGGTATGAAAATGGGACGCTTTTATAAAAAAAAAAAAAAACAGAACAATAATTCGTCCAGAAAGCTTTTGTGGGGACACCGTGACAGACTTGTTAGATACTGACTGTTAATCTTAATCTTTGGGCCAAAGTATATATATATATATGCTACTATATGCTAAAGTATATTAGCACTTTCAACGCCACCCGTGATTTCAGAATATACAATGAATATTGATTAAATTCATTGTACACAACCATCATGAGGACCAACTCAAAGACCTATACTAATTACTATACAGCAGACCTAGTTTCCGGTTTATATATAAAATATAAATATATATAACATTTACAAAAAATGTATTATCTTAACACAAAATAAAAATATTCATAAAATATGTATAGTCATTAATAATAAATGTTATTACATATAGGCAGTTACTTAATTACATAAATTAGTTCTTTATGTTACACATTTATAAATTCTGCCTGTTACACCTAGCTGTACATACAAGCTGCTATACATTGAAATATACATGTGTGTATACTGGCCATCCAGCACTAAGGTGGTGGCTTGAAACTAAGTAAAAAAAAAGCGAGTTACCACTAACATATATTAACAAGAGCCAAAGTTAAACCATTTTTTTTTCAATGGTTTAACTCTGGATCCTGTAAATAATAATTTGTGATAATCCATACATGGTCATATTATAAGGTATCAATCGATTAGAAATATTGTGCAAATGTCAACGGGGGAACTTTAACTGGGACTTAATAGTTACAACCAAAAATGTTCATGTACTTTTAAGGCTGATTTTTCGTTCGTACGAAAATATAATATTGTATGAGTAGGTTATAGGTACATATTCTATATAATAATATTATAGTCTACCTACTAACATTGAAATAGGTAGCGTATAACTAATCAAGTGTTGTAAAGTCACCAAGCTAAGTGCAATTATTTAGTTGAGTTAATATTATTTTCATTTTAATTAGAATTTTTAGAGTTAGATAATATTAAGTTTGTTAACTTTATGCGGTTTATGAAGCGACCCTAGCACCTGCGTTCTCTCCATAACCAATCGGGTGTATATACTATATAATATATATAACAGATAGGTAGTATTACATCTCGTTGCCTATCAACCGTACTCACTGCCACTTTGTCCCAAGAGGGAGAATATCGAGATTGATATTATGATAAGATCACGGTTGCTCAGTGCTCACTGATATTGTTCTATGCTGATACGTATCGGGAAGTTCTCGGTGTATGAGTCGCTTGTTCAAATCCTGTACCGTATTTTTTTCATTTAATTCCCGATATCTCTCCCAAGACTATTAATTTATAGCTTAACTTTCTAAGTATTGACTTAATTGAACTAATTAATGTTGAATTTCTAATTAATTTGACCC
>CARXXK010001467.1:0-25788 GCA_949089665.1 Macrosiphum euphorbiae
AAATTTCGAAAATGATAAGAAAAGAAGTGATAACGCGGTTATTGCCCGCCGCAGAATCTGAACGTTGCGATTGGCCGGGCCGGAAAAACGACACAAAAGTCGTCTATCCCCGTGGACAAAACTGGGGACTAACCTCGTTTTATAATATAAGAGACTAGATTCCGGTGTTTGTCATCCAGCCTACGGCGGAAAGACTGTGTGGGTGGTGGTGCATCTTTGTCTGCGATGCTGGGTTTTTTGATCCAGCTTGCGGCGGGAAGGGGGGGTCGTCGGGTATTGTGTTTTGTCGTGTTGGCAGCATTGGTCAAGCGGTAATTTTTGAACTCGGAAGAGTGTCTAGTCGTATGTGTGTTGAAATCGGAAATTCGGATTCTGAGTTGGAGTGTCTAGCTATCAGTCATCTCGGGTGAAAGTCGATTCCCGAACGGACAATCCACCTGCGGCGGATCGTATGCAGTGGGGGTGTATGTCGCTCGTATGCAAGTAGCTAGTCAGGTAGGCAATCCGACTACGTCGGATCGCAAACCATGCACCGGGCGTGTATGTCCGGTTCTCGTATGTGTGTTGAAATCGGAAATTCAGGTTCTGAGTTTGGGTGTCTAGCTATCAGTCATCTCTTGTGAAAGTCGATTCCCGAGTGTCAGATGCAGTGGGGGTGTAAATCGCTCGTATGCAAGTAGCTAGTCAGGTAGGCAATCCGACTACGTCGGATCGCAGACCATGCACCGGGCGTGGGTGTCCGGTTCTCGTATGTGTGTTGAAATCGGAAATTCGGATTCTGACTTTAGTGTCTAGCTATCAGTCATCTCGGGTGAAAGTCGATTCCCGAACGGACAATCCACCTGCGGCGGATCGGATGCAGTGGGGGTGTAAGTCGCTCGTATGCAAGTAGCTAGTCAGGTAGGCAATCCGACTACGTCGGATCGCAGACCATGCATCGGGCGTGTATGTCCGGTTCTCGTATGTGTGTTGAAATCGGAAATTCGGGTTCTGAGTTTGAGTGTCTAGCTATCGCCTATCAGTCATCTCGGGTGAAAGTCGATTCCCGAACGGACAATCCGCCTACAGCGAAAAGTGCTCGAAACGGCCGTTCGAATCTGATATACCTACCATTTATATTTATTTAATTATGAGAATTAAATCAAATTCACAAATTGATAATTATATTGGTGAATAACAAATTTTATTGAAATGTAATACTATCCTATTAAACGTAGGTATGTATATGTATAAATGAATACACTATACAATTTTTTGGCACTTATCTTCGTAAGTACCTACTATCATAATATTTTGCTGTTATATTGTAAGACTGTATATAATATATTGTGTACCTACCTACCAATTTATTTAATGTCATATGATATGATATTTATGATGTTATTCGGATTCTGAGTTTGAGTGTCTAGCTATCAGTCATCTCGGGTGAAAGTTGGGTTTGGTTATTTATTCAACGTTATTTTTATGATTTAAAATTAAAATTTGATAAACTATGTCCTTTAGTTTATTAAATAATTTCAGAACTAAAATAAAAAAAAGGTATATTGTAGTACCTCTACTATTGTTTTATTATTATTTTTTTTTTTTATAACTTTATACTTTATACTTTATACTTTATAACCTAAACTTTCTAATATTGAATCAAAATAAAAATAAAGTTTGTCATGCTCATTTTATTTATGTTTTTTCTTCTTCCTATTTTATACCATTATATGTTTGTATGCCTACCTACGTGTTAAAATGTATTATATACTATATATATATAATTTTAAAAAACCATCTATGCCTAATTTGTGTTGAAGATTTGTAGGGGAGGGGTTATAATTTTCTAAATCAAACACGTAGCTTTACTACTACCTATTTATAATTGCTACCTTTTTAAGGGGACTAAGTCCCCTCCTAATTTAGGATTGTGGAAAATTAACCTGGTTTAAATATTTATAGTTTCAAACAGCTTATTTATTGATTTAAATAAAAAGTCTATACATTTAATAAATTTGTTTATTAAAATAAAAAATTCCTTTTAAAAATTAAACATTGATTTTGTTAAATTAATTAATATAACATGGTTTAATTGTTAATGTTAATATAACATGGTTTAAATGTTAAAACAACAAATTTTAACAACACTGCTGTTTAAAAATGTAATAAACTACTTTGTTTCATTAAACCGCCAATTTAGTGAAACAACAATGCAGTATGTTAATCTACCGATTAACAAAGTTTTAGTTTTGAAATTAACAATGATGCCTGTTGGCCCTATGTTAACAATGAATTTGTTGATTCAATTGGTATTATTATTAATTTGAACGAAGATTTTCGTTCTGTGTATGCGGGTGTATAATGCACCCGTATACCACAATGCTGTGTCCGTGCGCCGTCCGGGAGGAAACGCCCGACGTAAGTATCTAATAAAAAAAGCACATGCGTATTGCATAAGCCAAGTATAACACTAAACATGATTTGTTACAGGATGTTACAGGTGGGTCACCTAGCAAGGAATTGTGGTTAGTTTGTCCTATTATTTATTTTTTCACGTGCTAAGCTTTTGTAAATTTTATCAAACTCCCCCTACGTGGTACCTGCGGCATCGTCGGGCGCGTCCTCGTTGGTCGTTAGACCACGGCAGCGGCCGCAGCCAGGACAGCAGCAGCAACAACAACAGCAGCAACAAAAACAACAGCAGCGAGGGTCGAGGCGGCGGAGCCGTGGGAGAAGGTAAGATCGCGAATACCAAAATATGTCAATCATCATCAAAAACATAAAATGTATTGTTTTCAGGTCGAGGTTTCTCGAGATTGGCCATTGTTTCCAGCAAACACGACTGAAACTTCGTTGACTTGAGTTAGGTTAGGTTAGGTCTCGACGTCTGCCGGCAAAAGTTCGTCGTCCATCTGGACTTTCATGTTGTCCACGTCGACAATTTCCACATTGTCTTCGTCCATAACGCCGTCTTCCATCACAACTTCAATGATGTGGTCGTCCATCATGGCGTTTTCGTCCCCAAGGTTAGGTTCAACTTGCACGGGGTCTCCACCTTCAGGCTCTTCACTGGCACCAGTTGCCGTCCTATAAATACCTATAAATTAATAGGCGGTTAGTGTAATTAAATTTTAAATCACATATTTATTTATCAATTAATTAATTGTATTAATGGCAGAGTAAAAATGTTTTAGCGTTATTTCATAGTTCTAAAATGTTTATATCTTTTTATTTTATATTATTTATGTTTTACATTTTGATATATTATGTTATATATATTCTGATTTATGTTTTTATTGCTAAATGTAATAAAACTTATTTAAGTATACAACTTTAAAGTAATAATTTAATAATAAATGAATAGTAATAATAACTTTAGTAATAAAGTAATAATTAAATCAAAAAGTACAGTTGTATATTTAATGTCAATTGTTTAATAAACTATATTGTAAGCATATTTGTCAAACAGATATTAGTTAAAACAATAGGAGCGCAGTTTAAAATATGTTTAGTCATAGCAAAAGAATGGTTCTGAAGCAGTGATCAATTAAACAGTTAAGTCAAATGACAAAAGGGAAAACTAATAAGTGAAATAAAAGTGTTGTGTAGAGAGACATGTACACATATATCAAACATTTGTTTGTAAGTGAAAGTAAAACAAAATATTAGTTTAAGGCAATCATTAAAAATCATAACATGTAAGTTTAACGTTTAAAGTCTGACTCTATGTCGAGCCATAATCAATGAATAGGTTAAAATAAATAGGTACATAATCACAGTCCATAAGTAGTAATTAACAGTTACACATTAAATAGTTAAGTAAAAATAAAAGTGTTCTGTTGAGGTATTAGGTATACGTCATGATCCTCAACAAAAATAATAATCAAATGAACAAATGCCTAACTGTTTAGTTAGTTTAGTTTTGAGCACGTGTAAATCAAGGTAATAGAATGGAATGTGTACGTGATAGAAAAAACCAATATTAGTTATTATGTATTGTATAGTTATAGTACCTATGTATGTAGGTATGTAGTATATATAGTAGGTATATAGTAGGTATGTATGTAACTGACATAACATTCATTGACATAATGATTCTAATGTTATACTTAAGAAGTAAACATAATCATGAACAATTATGAAAGTAATAAAGTAAGTTGTAACTAAGAGTTAGCCAGTGTATTAAAGTAATAATTAAAACAAAAAGTAAAGTACATGTCTATAATGTTGAGTAGTAAATTTATGGTACTGAAGCAGTAAAATTGTAATACATGTAATGCTATAGTTAACTCACAGAACACAGTCTGTACGTTAAAGTAAAACAAAATATTAGTTTAAGGCAATCATACTTGAATAGCTTAATACATAAGTTTAACATTTAAAATTTACGTTTAAACTTTAACTCTAATATATATATAAACACCGTTCATAAGTAGTAATATATAATTAACAGTTACACATTAAATAGTTAGGATGGTTGAGGATAGTTCTATACAATATATAATAAAAACAATAAACAATGAGCAAATCAAAAGTAAAGGAACAAACGTATTGATGTAATAGGTAGTTAACTACAGTGTGTATGTGTATTTAGTATAATGGAGTCGTGCTTTAAAATATCCTAACCTAAACCTGAAAAAATATTTTTTCTTACTATATACTTATAACTACTATAAATGTAATAAAACTTATTTAAGTACCTAGTAACACAGAGTAGTGTGTTAAAGCACAGAGCTTAGTTTAAATTTAAATTAGTTTTTAGTCATACTCATAGCATATATGGTTCTGAAGCAGTTGTCAAATTTGATTACACATTAAATAGTTAAATCAAATGACAAAAGGAAAAACTAATAAGTAAAATAAAATTGTTCTGTTGAGGTAAAGTTTTTATAATTAGTTCACTAACAGAACACAGTGTGTAGGTGAAAGTATAAAAAAAAACTATTAGTTATAGTACACAGTTATTCTCATCATATATTATAGAATATTAATATATATAAGTACATTAGTATTATGTTTAAGTGTATTATGTATGTATGTATGTATGCATATGTCCACATTAATTACACATTCGTTAGTAAGATAAAATATTAATTTAAGGCAATGAATAGGTTTATAAATATATAATAATAGTTCATTAAGTAGTAATTAACAGGTTATTGGAATTGTAAAATTGAATGTACAGGTAGGTTATTTCAAATTATTAAATGGCGATAGAACAGTTTTAATAGTCGAGTCAAATGCATGTATCATAAGTTTTGGTCTTAAAAATATATGTCAGTATGAATTAGCATGGGGCTAGATTTATTAATTGTATAAATGTACACACATGGAAAGAAAATATCGCTCATAATATGTAAGTGAAGTTTTAATAACACTAAAAAACCTTATTTCGTTAATAATACTCAGTGAAATGTACTTAATAATGAACATACACTGTCGAATTCAGTAATACAATGTTTTACAATAATAATGACTTAATATAAGTACATTCCTGTCGTAGAATAATCTAAAAATGTCATTGTAGTAAGCAGGTTTATTGTTGAGATAATAAAATATGTATACAGACTTTTGTTATAGTTAAATACATAAATTTTAACTTTAAAATCAAGTACCAATCAAAATACAAAGAAATTCACAGAAGAATGTTTAATTTTTTGAGCATTTATACATATTTATATTCTTTCTAACAACAATAAATTTGAAACATTGTAAAAAACGTATTGCACTGTATAACAGTAAGTGTTATAGTGAAATCATAATATGATACATGTTGTAGGTAGTTCAAATCATTTTTCAAAGAGCTGTACTAAATAATGTTTAATTGAATGTGTATTAAAATAATATAAACATTTCTAAGAGTACTACATGTGAAATGATAAAAAAACTTATCTAGTACACAACTTAGAAATGACCTAGATCAGTAGTAAGTAGTAATGTAAAAAAGATTGTAGTTTAATACAGAATTTTAACTTAAAACAATAAAAAGTAAAACTTTTAATACATATTTAATATAATCTTGTGTTGGTTAGGTTTAATGTGCTTATATGTATAACCATAACAATAACAATTGTATTGCACTCTATAACACTATGTGTAGGTACTCAAATGCAATAAGTGCATTTCTATGAGAATTGCATTATATGATAAGTTGAATGTAAAGTTTATGTTACATTGAAATATCATACATGGTGTGTAATAAAATCAAGTGCACCTATATTTATCAAATAAGTAACACTGCAGTACAAACAAAGTTAGTTGTTTAAATAAAGTAAACAAAGTACTGAAATGATCTAAATGAGATCTTAACACTTATCCAGTACACAATTCACAAAAAAAAGGAGTGGTAATACCTACTTTGGTGTAGTAGTAACTATAAGAAAAAATTGTATTGTGTCAAGAGTTCCGTTTAGGTCAATATAGTAAAAGTTGATATATTAGTATTATAAGTTTATAAGTATAGTTATAATTTTAGGCAAAGTATGAAAATAAGCTCGACCTAGTGTTTGATATGCAATTGAAATCTGAAACAGCAGTAACACAATTGATTGTCGTTCAAACTTATTCTACATTTAATTTCTAATACATAGTTTATATATAATAGTTTTACAAGAATGTTGTATCGAGCCAGTATAGTATTAATAGGTAGGTATATAGCAGTTAGCAGTATGTACAGAAACAATAATATGTAAACAATAATATGTATCTAAGAGCATAGTGAATAATTAAGCATGTAAGGAATGTTGACAATTACATACTACAGTGGGCTACACATCCAACATTAATTAAGTAATTTCCATATTGTAAATGTTGTGAAAAATTGATCAAACTTGAAATGAAAAGACACGTACCTATTTATCATGTTTATTAGTATACTTGTGTGAGCTTATATGCATTATGTTGCAACAAAAACGTTGAATGTCATTGAGTTATGTTATTAAATTAGTTAGGTTGCTTTGTCGTTAGCCACAAGTTTGAAAGACACAGTAGGTACATTAAACCCATGAGAGTACACAACAGTATTAGTATAGAATCCAGCCAGACGGGCATACAGGCATGGTGCACTGCAATGAATATACTCACCAAAGACGGCACTGCTGCGGGCCTCAAACGGCGGCGCAGCGCATTTTCCACAGCGTAGTCGATACCGGGGACGAAATGCCTCGAACACAGCTGAGATGTGTGGTTCACGGGAAAACCTTGGTCCACCACAAATGCCACCCACTGAAGACGACGTTGTACGGCGATTGGAAATCTAAGTGGCGACACATAATTTATTATGATAAATTGATATTTAACGTGTTGTGTGAAATACCTGTATACGGAAACGTCATCGTCGTTGTTGTCCACAACTCCGCATAGCGCGCAGCGTTTGACCATTTTGAATAGCCTAAAAACATCACAAACGAATATAATATAATCATGAAAAGTATAAATGCTGAATACTCGTAAAAAAATCGTTGCAATCGAATATAATGACTGTGTCAGTTTGTTATCAGCGACTTGTGTTATTTTTAGAATGAATAGGTACACACCGGCTAACGTGATGCACATAAAAAATAGAAAAATGACATACCCAGCTCGTAGTAGCACAAAAAAAGCGATAAAACACGTGTACTGCAATGGTAACGCGCCGAAACGGCCAACGGACTTACACGTCGACTTCGGCGACAGCTAATACGAATGTGGATATAAAAAACGTTACCTATAGGTATTCAAAGTGTACGGAAAAAACACGAAACAGCGGAAAACGATGTCTGTAGGTGGTGAAAACATTATGTTCGTTCGCGATACGCGCCGCCATGAATGCACCTGTACTTTATATGCATAGAATATAGTATAGTAGTAGATATAAAAGTTGACTTACCGGTGTGTGAAAAGCGCTCAATGCAGAAAAACAAAAGTCAAAGGAAAGCACTGAATATTAAATAATAACACAAAGTAATAGGCTTTTCCGTGACAGTTGATGTGCGTTGCAAGAGGGCCGGTCACCTCGTGATCAGGCAGGTCGAAACAAACGGGTGTCGCGTCAACAAACTTGTTCCCCCCGCGGCTCCACTCCATCACTCCACGGTATAATGTCGCGTATAAGAACGGTCGCACTGAAGTATCGCAGACCACAGTGTCGCTCCTAAATCATAATAATATTAAGTATAATAACAATAATAACAATAATAAGAAAAAACGACGTCCTTACCTGAAATCGTTGAAATCGTGACGACGCAGCGTCCTCCGCGATCGACTCGTGCGCCGCGGCCGAGAAAGCGCGGCCTATAAAATTAGAGGGGAACGCGAATAAGTCGTCTACGGGGAGGGCAGAAGTGTCGAAAAGGGCTAGGACTGGAATATTTTAGAAAAAAACGGCAAAAAACGACTCGACAAATGTATTTATGCCTGTAAATAGCTTACCGTACCTACACGGTACCTACTCTTTGTTTCCCGCGACGCCACTCCCCTCCGTACTCGTATGTGAAAAAAGTAGGGGCCGCGCGCCGACTATAAATTTACCGAGGAACGCGAATAAGGTCCGAACGGGGCAGCCCGAGGCCCCCCGGGGGGGTTAAACTCGATTTATTTCGAAATTTCTTTGATTTTTGAAAAAATTAAAAAACGGCAAAAAGTGATAAGAGGAGTGATAACGCAGCGACGGCTCCGCCGCCGCCGGGAGACCGCCCACGGATAGAAATGTAATTTTCCGATTGGTGAGTTGCTTACGCTAGTTCGGATTTACTCCATAAGCTGCGCCCTCGGGTTCACGTTTTATAGTATAAGATGAACAAAATGGCAAAAAGTGATAAGAAAGAGTGATAACGCAGCGACGGCTCCGGGAGACCGCCCACGGTTAGAAATGTAATTTTCTCATTGGCGGGTTCACTAAGCAGTTCGGATTTACTCCATAAGCTGCGCCACACGGGTTTTCGTTTTATATAGTAAGACTAGATTCCGGTGTTTGTCATCCCGCCTACGGCGGAAAGACTGTGTGGGCGGTGGTGCATCTTTGTCTGCGATGCTGGGTTTTTTGATCCAGCCTGCGGCGGGAAGGGGGGGTCTTCGGGTATTGTGTTTAGTCGTGTTGGCAGCACTGGTTAAGCGGTAATTTTTGAACTCGGAAGAGTGTCTAGTCGTAAGTCACGTGATTCAAGTCATCGTACGACACAGCCAGCCAGGTAGGCAATCCGACTACGTCGGATCGCAGACCATGCACCGGGCGGGTATGTCCGGTTCTGGTGTGTGTGTGTTGAAATCGGAAATTCGGATTCTGGGTTTGAGTGTCTAGCTATCAGTCATCTCGGGTAAAAGTCGATTCCCGAGAGTCGGATGCAGTGGGGGACACTGGGGGTGTAAGTCGCTCGTATGGAAGTAGCTAGTCAGGTAGGCAATCCGACTACGTCGGATCGCAGACCATGCACCGGGCGTGTATGTCAGGTTCTCGTATGTGTGTTGAAATCGGAAATTCGAATTCTGAGTTTGAATGTCTAGCTATCAGTCATCTCGGATGAAAGTCGATTCCCGAACGGACAATCCGCCTGTGGCGGATCGGATGCAGTGGGGTGTAAGTCGCTCGTATGCAAGTAGCTAGTCAGGTAGGCAATCCGACTACGTCGGATCGCAGACCATGTCGTGTATGTCCGGTTCTGGTGTGTGTGTGTGTGTTGAAATCGGAAATTCGGATTCTGAGTTTGAGTGTCTAGTTATCAGTCATCTCGGGTGAAATCCGATTCCCGAACGGAACAATCGCCTACAGCGAAAAGTGCTCGAAACGGCCGTTCAAATATGAAAAAGTATACAGGAGGTAATAAAATTGTATTTGTTGATAATTATAGAGAACAGTTATCAGCTGCTGGTGTAGGCTTCACTGTAATCAATGTAATCATTGTTATGTTTTCGCGGTTATAACAAATTAGTCGACAAAATCTAATTTTCTGATTGGCTGCTATTTTTACGGCGTCAAGAGACATCTAATGCATTGCCAGCTGCATGTTGTTTGGGTTTTTATCAATCATTTCTCAAAACATCTTTGAAGTGAGTACACGTCGGTTATAGTATTAAAATAATATTTCTTAGATTATGTATCGAACAATTTCATAAAATGATTTTTTTTTTTTTGATATCTAGCATGCCGAAAGATACAGGTCGTGTCGGTGTCAGTCATAATTACAGTGGCCGTGGTATGCGGGTGTACAATGCACCCGTATACCACAATGCTGCCCCCGTCCGGCGTCCGGGAGGAAACGCCCGACGTAAGTATCTAATAGAAAAAAGCACATGCGTATTGCATAAGTCAAGTATAACACTAAACATGATTTGTACGTTTCAGGATGTTACAGGTGCCAACAGGTGGGTCACCTGGCGAGAAATTGCGGTAAGTTTGTCCTATTATTTATTTTTTCACGTGCTAAGCTTTTGTAAATTTTATCAGACTCCCCCTGCGTGGTACCTGCGGCATCGCCGGGCGCCTCCTCGTCGGGGCCGCAGCAGCAGAACCAACAGCAGCAGCGGCAACCGCAACGGCAGCAGCGGGGGTCGAGGCGGCGGGGCCGTGAGTTAAGGTAAGATCGCAAATACCAAAATATGTCAATCATCATCAAAAACATAAAATGTATTGTTTTCAGTAGTTTTGTCGGTCAAACGCCGAGGGCGGTGGAGGAGCCGGCCGCAGCGTCGACCCCAATATCGACGGGTGAGGAGGTGGGGTTCACGACCGCCTCCTCAACACCTGTAACTCCCACGTAAGAATAGTCAATATTATATAAATAAAAATATTAAAAAAAATATAATTATATATATATTATATTATATATTTTCAGTGTGATCGGGTCGGAAGGAAGTGGGAGGTGGGTGGTCATGGAGAATGGGAAGTTCAATTGGACGATTTTGTCTACTTCATAATTTATTAACAATTGTATTTTTTTAAATATTTTTCAGAATGAATAAAGCACCATTTCTTATAACTTTTATTGTTATTTATTATTTCCTTGTTCCCAAAATTGTTTTATGAACTGTAACTGTAACGTTTGTCAATTGACAATTGTGTGTGATGTGTGTCATTAAATATTTTAGTAGTTGGTTAACAACAGTAATATATTATTAGTTAGTAATAATAAAATAGGTAAGTGATGTGTGTTGCTGGTTTGAAATGTAAGTGTTGAAAACCTTATCTTGATTTTATTCTCAGAATAGAGTTTACTTCACAAATGTGCTAAAGATAATTAATCATTATAACTGTAGTCCACTGGTGTTTAAATTTAGTAGTTTTATAAAATCCAACATTGTAATGACATTGTCGGGCAAGAGTTGTAATCAATTGAAAATATTTGTATAGCGTACATTGTTGTTATATGGACTGATAATAATCGTATTGTTACATAAAATAATGTAAACACTAAAAAGTAATTGATAATATAAAATAATTAATAATATTGTTTGTTGAGAATTATAAAGTAGTTAAGTGTTATCTGTGACAATTAGTATATTATATCATTGATTATAAATATATTTATACATATATATATAAATAATATAAGTATTTATAATCAATGATTATAATATGTAGGTGCTATTCAAATAGCTTGGCACGGTCATTAGACAATTGCAATAATTAAACCATAATTCTGTTTTTCAGTACCAATTAGTGGTAATGACTCCAAATTTTTAATATTAGCAGCAACATATTAGATAGAAATAAGAGTAGTGTGATAAATGTTACTATACATAGAGTATTATAATATTTTTTTTCTTATGCTAAGATGTGTTCCAAGCTATTAGCTACGTGCTACATAGATGACATTAAGTAGGACTGTTAGCTATAGTGTTAGTTGGAATAGTCTACATAAATAGTTGATCGACAAACGGCGTGCCGACACTAATATTTTAGTTATGGACGTTATTATTTTAGTTATTTAAACCAATAATTGATCATACTCAGAGATAAAACCTAACACTATATAATATTAATATATGTGTATTATCATCTATAGACAGTAATATATATAATAAAAGTATACACAATAAGTATAATAATAATAGTATAATACATAAGTATAATCAACGTAATAATATTATAATAATTGAAATACTACAGTCACAGTTAACCAACCATCATATCATAAGCACATACAACAAAAGTGTATTTACCTACACACGGTATCGACAGTAAAAAATAAAAACTTCAATGTATTGTAGGTATTTTACAGTACGAACACAATGTTACATAGTTAAAAGGTAATTACAATTGCGATTGAACAAATAGATAGTGATACGACATGTTACAAAAAGTTGAGGTTAATTTAATTTGACTAATTTTAATACTGATACTTAAGAAACAAAATACAAAGGAAAATCATACTGTTATAATATAGAACATTGACCGTCGTCCATAGACATTGAAGTACGGATCTAAGGTTATACAATAACCAGATAGATGTTTGATAAGTACATAAAACAATTTACCTACGCACGGTAAAGACATTAAAAAATAAAAAATTCAACGTGTTGTAGGTATTTTACAGTTTGAACACAATGTTACATAGTTATAAGGTAATTACAATTGCGATTGAACAAATAGGTAATGATACGGCATGTTACAAAATATAGCAATTTCTATTATATAGTACTTCGACAGTCGTCCATAGACATTAACGTACGAATATAGGTTATACAATAACATAATTAATCTTTTAAGTTAAATACAGCGACAATATTTACAGTGATCACAGAATTAAATTTGTCTTTTTTGATGATATAAGGTTTAACAATAAGAAGTAAAACAAATACATACATTAGTTTATACATTAAAAGCATTTGTCATTTTGTTGGGTGTCATTTCAAAAATGTTTCTAAGGGTTTTCAGTTGTGGTTAACATGAATGAAACACAGAGTGGGAACTGAACCAATAATATCACTGTCGAAGGTAGCAGTGCAGTGCTGTGTTGGCCTGGCATGTTGTGGTTTGTATCTCAATGTTTCCACACAAAACAGCCTAAAAATACAATATACCAGTTAATGAATTTAATGAATAAGCTTATAGTATAATGTAGTTCTTAAAAGAGTGAGGCAGAATCAAATTTGTCATTTTGTTTGGTAAAGATACTTTAAGCACAACGTCAGTATATCTTGAACACGGGGTAGTTAAACATTAAAAATAAAAGTCAATGAAATATTTCTGATAATAAATTAACCTGAGAACATGACAAAAATATTAAATTGTATAGTGAATAGTGAATAAGAATAACACATACAACATATTATAATAGTTCTCAAGTAATAGTTAACAGTGATCACAGAAAATCAAATGCATTAACCTTTATAATGAAGAATATCGAAGTATACTCATGAATATAAGGTTTTACAATAAAATATAAACATTAAAAGCATTTGGTCAATGAAAATAAATTGTTATAAGAGTATTAAGTTGTGATTAATACAAATGAAACACATGTTGGTGGTTTTGATGTGTGTGGGAAATGAACAAATTCTAATGCACTATTCATAATAACCTCAGTGTTGTGTCGAGAAGTCTCCAGAAACAAAAAACCCGAACACAGCTTGATAGACTTGTGACCCATGGTGTTGCACGAACTGCGTCCATATCCGCCGAAACCTAAATGTAAATGTGAATGTGAGTGTAACGGTCATGTTCATTGGGACGTAAATGGTTCATACTTACTTGTGTATAGAAACTCCATGGCGGCATCAATGTTTCCACACCAAACACAGTTGTGGTTAACATGAATGAAACACAGAGTGAGAACTGAACCCATAATATCACTGCTGAAGGTAGCAGTGCAGTGCTGTGTTGGCCTGTCATGTTGTGGTTTGTATCTCAATGTTTCCACACAAAAACACAAAACAGCCTAAAAATACAATATACCAGTTAATTAATTTAATGAATAAGCTTATAGTATAATGTAGTTCTTTAAAGAGTGAGGCAGAATCAGTTTTGTCATTTTGTTTGGTAAAGATACTTTAAGCACAACGTCAGTATATCTTTATAAAACCATTATAAAAGTTAATAACACTATTAAGGCAATATTGGGTTATCTAATAAGGTCTATGAATTTTTTTGAACTCATATTAGTCTAAGTTAAAATGAATGCGTTATACGTATAAGAATATTCTGTTTAGATATTATGTGAACATGAATTGAACACGGGGTAGTTAAACATTAAAAATAAAAGTCAATGAAGATTTCTGATAATAAATTAACCTGAGAACATGACAAAAAATATTAAATTGTATAGTGAATAGTGAATAAGAATAACACATACAACATATAATAGTTCTCAAGTAATAGTTAACAGTGATCACAGAAAATCAGATGCATTAACCTTATAAGGAAGACTATCGAAGTATACTCATGAATATAGGTTTTACAATAAAATATAAACTTAAAGCATTTGGTCAATGAAAGTAAATTGTTATAAGAGTATTAAGTTGTGATTAATACAAATGAAACACATTTTGGTGGTTTTGATATGTGTGGGAAATGAACAAATACTAATGCAAATATTCATAATAACCTCAGTGTTGTGTCGAGACGTCTCCAGAAACAAAAAACCTCGAACACAGCTTGATAGACTTGTGACCCATGGTGTTGCACTAACTGCGTCCATATCCGTCGAAACCTAAATATAAATGTGAATGTGAGTGTAACGGTCATGTTCATTGGGACGTAAATGGTTCATACTTACTTGTGTATAGAAACTCCATGGCGGCATCAATGTTTCCACACCAAACACAGTTGTTCACCATTTTTCAACAGCCTGAAAATGTTAATTCTATAAGTATGCTGAAAACCAGTTAATTAATTTAATTTCAAAACGTTTGACATTAGTTACGAATTCACTTTGCAGTGAATAAGCATCCAGAGAGAACCACGGGGAGGTTGTCAAACTTTCTCTCCACAGGACCACAAAGGTCGGACCACACAGGTCGGACCACACAGGTCGGACCACACAGGTCGGACCACACAGGTCGGACCACACAGGTACCCGCTGTCGCATATAGCGACGGCTAAACTTATAGCAAATAATTAAAAATTATCGGCATAAGTGATTAAGACTGCAATAACTAATAAGTATTAAGTGTAATTGCACTGCTCAAGTTAAGGTTGAACAAAAACGGCCGATCACAACACGTCTGAATACACTATATTCCTTGTGATAAATCGACCGTCGTCGCCACCGTACATACCAACTTTTATTGATTCCGAGTCCCGCACTCGTGAGAACGCAACGTACAGTTGTCCGTGCGTAAACACCGGGGACGGCAGAAACAAACCAACTCTGTCAAAAGTTTGACCCTGAGACTTGTTGATCGTCATCGCAAACGAAAGTCTCACCGGGAACTGAACCCGACGCATGGTGAAGGGCAGGTCGTCGTCTCCGCTGGACGACAGCGGTATCCTGGGGATGACGATGTCGTCCTGCCCTTCCCCCGCGTCCGCCAACAACCTCGCTTTGAAGTTGTTGCGCCTCAGTTCCGTAACCACTAACCTTGTTCCTTGCAACAGTCTGATTTTCGGATCGAGGTTCCGCAGTAGCATGACCACGGAACCGACCACCAGCGTCAGCCTGTACGGAGGAAGTCCGTCGGGCTCCAGCGAGTTCAAAAACTCGGTCGGGTAATTGGCAATCTCGTCCACGTCGTCCGCCACCACCGTGTCTATGGCGGTGTAGGTTCTCGCGGCACCCGTGACGCGTTGCAGCACCGTGCGATTGACCTGTCTACAATCCTCGTTCCGGGGACAGAGAATAATTTTCCGAGCAAAGTCGTCGACGTTAGCCAACGACATTTGCTGCGGGTAAACAAAATCAAATCAAATTAGCTAGTCACATACCATATTCCTGGGGATTTCGACGGTGTTCACATTTCCGTCGACCGCGGGCAGCTGGCCGTTGCCGAGTTGAAGCAACCAGGCGGCAAAGTCCGCGTCGTTGTTGGCCCGCATGTTCTGCGTCAGGCTGAAACGCTCGAAGACGTCCCACAGATGGTGGTGCCTGATTGAAGCCGCCACGATCGCGGCCCTCGTCCCCCTGCGGACCACCGGCAGTATCTGTCTGAAGTCACCTGCGAATAGAACCGTCTTACCACCGAACGGTAGTTCCGATTGCATTATGTCCTTTAGCAACCGGTCGACCACCGTCAGTTGGAGCCCCGGAGACATGGGCGCTTCGTCCCAGACGATGAGTGCCGCCTCCCGTATCCTATGCGCGCGCAGAGACTGCATGGCGATGGACGACGTCGAATCTTCGTTGAGTGTACCGAAGGGCAAACCGAACGTCGAGTGAACGGTCATACCACCGTCCATGAGCGTCGCCGCTATTCCCGTGAACGCCACAGACAACACGGATCTGCCCATGTTGCGGAGCGACCATATTAGGCAGCCGTAAAGCGTCGTTTTCCCAGTACCACCGGGCCCGTCGACGTAGAACATTTTCGGGACGTCGCGGTTGTCGTCGACGGCCGCCATCACGCGTCGTAAAACCGTCCGCTGTTCGTCGTTGAGGTTGTCCAACTGCAGAGTCCAACGCACCACTGCGTCGACGAAGGCGTAGACGTCTCCTCCCGCGTCCTCTTCGAGCAGCGCGACGTCCGGATTCGGCAACCCGTAGTCGGCCAGCGTTTTACCGTGACCCCGCAGCAGCCGCCCGATGGCGTCCAGGCACGCGGCTCTCGCGCGGTCCTCGTCTCTCAGTCTGTGGAAGAAGGTCTTGCCTCAGTCTTCCTCGCTTGCCATGTATAGTACGCCAGCGGATCCGCGGCCTCGCAGTACAGCAGGATCGTCACCAGTAGGTAACGCAGCTGTGCGGGAGTGTCCACGGCCGCGGACTCTGTCATGCACGCCAGCAGGGCTTGGTCATCCTCCAGGAGTCCAAGCGCCACCGCCGCCGCCGCGTAGGTCGGATACACGACCCCGTCGACGGTCCTCATGTCTCTGAACGACTGAGGACCTCTCCTGTGCAGCAGCAGCAGTCGCAAGAGGAATCGCTCTCGATCTAGGGGGTTGACCGCGTACATCCGAGACAACGTCTCGTTGGCCATTACCCTTTGGCGCCGATTCCACCTCCTGTCTCTTTCCACCCAGGTGTAATGCATCGGTATCTCATGGTATAGATACTGTCTGGCCCTCGGGGTCCGTCCTCGTTGAGCGAGAAGAACGCCGTGAGTCTTGTTCGGCCAGCGCTGCGTTTGCACACGCTCCAGTTCTGTCCCGGAGCGAAGTACACCGTGTGGTAGTCTTCCAGATGGACTGGAAGCCTGATCACCCTGTGACTCGGCTTATGCAACTCGTACGAAAACAGTCGCCAAACTGCTTCTGCCGGACTGACGTACCGAGCATTGATGTAACTGAAACAAACAAAATTCGTTCGATTAATACACAATAATGTTATGAGTAGTGATAATAATAATAATAATACATTTTAATAAATAACAAAAATAAAATTTATATTATACAATTTAACTGCCAGAATTTGATTAGTTCTATTAGTTAGTTTATTTTATATAATACTCTATCTATATAAGTTTTATTAAATAGTATATAGTCATATCATTATACAATTTAATTTTCAGACTTTAATTAAATAGGTACATAAAGTTCATTTGTATTATTAATATTTATTATTTAGAATCTGTAGCAAGTATTTGTATGCTACCTAAATTTATATAAACTGTAATATATCAGTACCTACTACATAGTATGTTATATAACTTACTATCTAACCACATAATCGAGCCCTTGTTAACTCAGATGTATTGATAAATAGCTGTGGATGTCAATTATATATATTTATTTATCATTGTCTATTAATTAACTTGATTTTATGCCATGAATAAACCTACCTATAGTAGTCATATCGATCATAATTTATATTGTAATATCCTCCATAAACCTAGTTTACATAAGTATAGCAATAGTATAGCCATATCATTATAAAATTTACTGACAGAATTTAGATTAATACATGAGATCTATTAGTTTATAATAAATCATTGTAGTAGATAGTATCTGCAGCAGTTTTGTATCATACATAAATTTATAATTACCAAATTACATTACCTCAAACAATCAACTCACCTAAAACTGTATATATTTAGTACTACATAGAGTATAATTGTAGGTTTGTTATATTACTATTGTCTATTCAAGTATATATTATAGGACTATCCCATATAATCCAGCCCGTGTTAAACAATATATTTGGAGATAATAAAATCAAGTGTTTCCCATAATTTATTATTTAATAAATAGTTTATTCCATATAATACTCTACCTATATAAGTTATATCAAATAGTATATAGTCACATATCATTATACAATTTAATTTTCAGACTTTCATTAAATAGGTACGTAAAGTTCTATTTTGTTTATTAATATTGTCTTATTTAGAATCTGTAGCAGTATTTGTATGCTACACTAAATTTATATAAACGACTCACCTAAAAACTGTCATAATCAAGTAAATACTACATAGTATGTTATATATTTACTATTTAACCACATAATCGAGCCTATGTCTAACTTAGGTGCGTTGCTCAATAGCTGTGAATGTCAATTAAATATAGTTATTTATATTACATCCATATAGATAATTATATTATGTAAAAAATTTACAATGTCAACTTATAAAAATAATAAAATTTAAAAATTAAATAAAATATTTTTTTAAGGTCAGTGTACTACTGTATGAATTAATTTGGTAACATTAATATCAAAACATAGTAACCGAAAAGTAACCATTATTTTATAGTATATTGTTAATTTGCATATAAAAACAACAAACAAATAAATATTTAAAAATATAAGTTGAGTATAAGTGTTTTTTTTTTTAAATCATAGTAGCAATATTTAAGGAGTTATACATCAAAGTTAATAAAGAACTTTTGTTTCGTTGTCCAAGTATGCTACATTTTTAAAATAACTTTTTTATTTTATTTAGTCGAATTACTTATGAGTTAAAACAGTTATAGTATATGAAGAAATAAATTAACAGATGCTTACTTTTCAATTTCATTTCTGTCTTGGACTTCTACTGTAGCCATGTCGTGGCCTTTGAAGACGTATTTGTATAAATACTTTACGCTCTTCACAGTAGAACACACCTCTACGTTGATGTGTGCATCGTACTTGGCCAGCAGGTACGGGTTGTAGGCAACTACAAACTCGTTGCTGACCTGGTGTCCCCTCACGAGGGCCTCGATCCCGTTGTCTCGTCGACGGTACGTTGGGTACCCGCCGTCAGAAACGTAAACTGTCTCTGCACTATATGCCTTTGGATATTTCTTTAGACATATCCCTTCAGCCATACACGGACTGTCGCGGTTCAGTTGCCCACATGGTCCGTGTATCATGTGACTCGTCACAGCTGTGAACAGTCTCTGATTGTTCTCGTCTGCTGGGTCTGGCAGTTCAGCGCACACGACATCGTCTACATCCTCGGCTGTGAGCAGCTTGTTGCCATCGCTAAGGATGATGAGTATGTGTGCGTGTGGCAGACCGCGTTTTTGAAACTCAACAGTGTAAACATATGCGTCTACGTTACCAAACACTCTATTTTCAGTTATGTCTGACATGAGCTGCTTGAGTTTGGCGTGAAACACTCTTGCCTCCAGTTCGGGTCTGTCACCTGCAACTGCATGATTTCCTTTGTTGCTGGCGATCTCAGGCCACCCAGGATTGCAAGTGAAGGTAATGAACAGGTCGGGTTTGCCGTACTTGCGCACTATGGTCATTGCATCCTGGTAGCTCTGCTTCATGTAACGCGGACCTCCAGTGAAGGTCGACGGCAAAATCATTCTGCTTCCAAACAGGGGCAAGGTTCTTCGATGTGCAACTGCTGGTTGATGTGATCCACCAGGCCCTTATACGCTTTCGGCAAACAGGGCTCCCTGATTGCGTTCAATGAACCGTATGTTGTTTGTTTCCATTCGTACGTATTGTTCACAGACGTACTGTTGAAACAGATAACCAGCACGGTGTACCAGACTGAATTTTTGATGCCTGTGGTCGGTAGTTCCTTTCGTAACAATGGCCAGACGGTAACACAACCAAATTCTCTGATAGTGTTGCGTGTGCGCACAGCATTTTGCCGGCCACCATCATCTTGTCGCAGTTCGAAATGCCAACCCAGTTCACCGTGTGGGAACAACAGGGGGTATAGCATTGGATCTGCGTGCTGGGAGCCGTATGATAAGTTTTGCATCCTGTGTTGTGGGTTCACTGGATTCGAGTCGAACACCACCAGGTCGAGGTTTCTCGGCGGTTGGCCATTGTTTCCAGCAAACACGACCGAAACTTCGTTGACTTGATTTGGCGGTAGATTGTACCGCCTTGGGTCACTGTTTGGGTCAGCCACCAAGTGCATGGTGACTCTCCTGGGTTCCACCAGAGGATCGGCGTTGGCAATTCTCTGTTCCTCCAGCCACACTGCTCTCATGTTGCTGAACGCCATGGCAAATGGATTGGTTTGCCTCAGCATCGTGTCCAAGTCTGTAAGCACAGTCTCGTTCAGCTCACCCTGGTGGTTCTGGTTCATGCGAACCCGGTTTGCTTCCCCAGATTCAATGAAATAGAGCTCACAGTAACTTGGGGGTCTGTCGTCGTTTCTGACGACGTCGTTGGTGATCCTTCGATACACCTGCCCGTGTACAGTGAACACTCTCGGTCCGCGACCAGGCAATCTTCTCTGATTGAGGTCAGTGGAGAAGGCGGCAAACGCAAGAGTGTTGTTGTACCGTCTTATGTTTCTACGGAACTGGGTTGCTATCCGTGAGTCGTCTACCAACAAACTCTGTAGCAATTCAGGTGCTTGTTGCAACCGACGGGGTCCTTCAGGAATCACCATCTGATTGTTGTTGCAACACAATGTGAAATGACCCCTCAAAGTGCGTTCACAGTTGAAAGTGGGTGTCGAACGCTGGCTGGCCTGTCTACTCGTGGCGCATGAACTCTTGGTAGTTCAACAGCAACTTCAGGGTTGAAGTCTTCGAAAATGTCCATGAACTCGAGTTCACCGGGCAGGACATCGACTATCTCGACGTCTGCCGGCAAAACTTCGTCGTCCATCTGGACTTCCATGTTGTCCACGTCGACAATTTCCACATTGTCTTCGTCCATAACAACTTCAATGATGTAGTCCACATTGTCTTCGTCTTCCATCACGACTTCCATGTTCTCCACGTCTTCATGTTCTTCCACATTGTCTCCGTGCATAACGCCGTCTTCCATCACAACTTCAATGTGGTCGTCCATCATGGCGTTTTCGTCCACAAGGTTAGGTGCAACTTGCACGGGGTCTCCACCTTCAGGCTCTTCAGCCACGCCTGGCACCAGTTGCCGTCCGACTACCTATAAATTAATAGGCGGTTAGTGTAATTCAATTTTAAATCACATATTTATTTATCAATTAATTAATTGTATTAATGGCAGAGTAAAAATGTTTTAGCGTTATATCTTTTTATTTATATTATTATGTTTTACATTGTTGATATTTATGTGATATATATTCTGATTTATGGTTATTGCTAATTGTAATAAAACTTATTTAAGTATACAACTTTAAAGTATAATTTAATATAAAGTAAGGATATAATAACTTTAGTAATAAAGTAATAATTAAATCAAAAATACAGTTTATATTTATGTCAATTGTTTAATTAACTATATTGTAAGCAAGCATTGTCAACAGATATTAGTTAAACAATAGGAGCGCAGTTAAATATGTTTAGTCATAGCCAAAGAATGGTTCTGAAGCAGTGATCAACATTATACAATTAAACAGTTAAGTCAATGACAAAAGGGAAAATTAATAAGTGAAATAAAAGTGTTGTGTAGAGAGACATGTACACTTATATCAAACATTTGTTTGTAAGTGAAAGTAAAACAAAATCTGAAGCAGTGATCAACAGTTATACAATTAAACAGTTAAGTCAAATGACAAAAGGGAAAATTAATAAGTGAAATAAAAGTGTTGTAGAGAGAGACATGTACACTTATATCAAACATTTGTTTGTAAGTGAAAGTAAAACAAAATATTAGTTTAAGGCAATCATTAAAAATCAGAACATAGAAGTTTAACGTTCAAAGTCTGACTCTATGTCGAGCCATAATCAATGAATAGGTACATAATCATAGTCCATAAGTAGTAATAAACAGTTACACATTAAATAGTTAAGTAAAAATAAAAGTGTTCTGTTGAGGTATTAGGTATACGTCATGATCCTCAACAAAAATAATAATCAAATGAACAAATGCCTAACTGTTTAGTTAGTTTAGGTTTGAGCACGTGTAAATCAAGGTAATAGAATTAAATGTGTACGTGATAGTAAAAAAACAATATTAGTTATTATGTATTGTATAGTTATAGTATGTATATTGGTATGTATGTAACTGACATAACATTCATTGACATTGTAGGTATATAGCAGTAGCAGTTATGTACAGAAACAATAATATGTATCTAAGAGCATAGTGAATAATTAAGCATGTAAGGAATGTTGACAATTACATACTACAGTGGGCCACACTATCCAACATTATATTAAGTAATTTCCATATTGTAAATGTTATGAAAATTGATCAAACTTGAAATGATAAAGACACGATTATCATGTTTATTAGTATACTTGTGTGAGCTTATATGCATTATGTTGCAACAAAAACGTTGAATGTCATTGAGTTAAGTTATCAAATTAAGTTAGGTTGCTTGTCGTTAGCCACAAGTTTGAAAGACACAGTAGGTACATTAAACCCATGAGAGTACACAACAGTATTAGTATTAGAAGTCCAGCCAGACGGGCATACAGGCATGGTGCACTGCAATGAATATACTCACCAAAGACGGCACTGCTGCGGGCCTCAAACGGCGGCGCAGCGCGTTTCCCACAGCGTAGTCGATACCGGGGACGAAATGCCTCGAACACAGCTGAGATGTGTGGTTCACGGGAAAACCTTGGTCCACCACAAATGCCACCCACTGAAGACGACGTTGTACGGCGATTGGAAATCTAAGTGGCGACACATAATTTATATATATAAATTGATATTTAACGTGTTGTGTGAAATACCTGTGTACGGAAACGTCATCGTCGTTGTTGTCCACAACTCCGCATAGCACGCAGCGTTTGACCATTTTGAATAGCCTAAAAACATCACAAACGAATATAATATCATGAAAAGTAAATGCTGAATACTCGTAAAAAAATCGTTGCAATCGAATATAATGACTGTATCAGTTTGTTATCAGCGGTGAGACTTGTGTTATTTTTAGAATGAATAGGTACACACCGGCTAACGTGATGCACATAAAAAATAGAAAAATGACATACCCAGCTCGTAGTAGCACAAAAAATAGCGATAAAACACGTGTACTGCAATGGTAACGCGCCGAAACGGCCAACGGACTTACACGTCGACTTCGGCGACAGCTAATACGAATGCGGATATAAAAAACGTTATAGGTATTCAAAGTGTACGGAAAAAACACGAAACAGCGGAAAACGTCTGTAGGTGGTCTGTAGGTGGTGAAAACATTATGTTCGTTCGCGATACGCGCCGCCATGAATGCACCTGTAGTTTATCTGAATAGTATATAGTATAGTAGTAGATATAAAAGTTTACTTACCGGTGTGTGAAAAGCGCTCAATGCAGAATAACAAAAGTCAAGGGAAAGCACTGAATATTAATTAATAACACAAAGTATTAGGCTTTTCCGTGACAGTCGATGTGCGTTGCAAGAGGGCTGATCACCTCGTGATCAGGCAGGTCGAAACGGGCGCGTGTCGCGTCGCCAAAGTTGTTCCCCCGCTGCTCCACTCCATCACACTCCGCCCGTATAATTCCGCGTATAAGAACGGTCGCACTGTAGTATCGCAGATCACAGTGTCGCTCCTAAATCGTAATAATATTATTCGCCCACAACAATAATAAGAAAAAACGACCGCCTGACCTACCGTACCCATATTTACCTACGTGTTTACGTTTTTATACTTACGTACGTATTTAAACGTAAATAAGTGTACACGTCATTATGTGTCAAGGTATCCGGTACCCACCTAACGCAAGCATGGTGACCGTAAATCAACGACTCTTAAGCCGTTTCGCCGCCCACAGCCCACGGACGTCGAAAACGCGATATTCGCAAAAAAAAATCGAACGTGCCGACGTAGCGGGGAACACGAATACGTCTTCGACGTCTCGGAAAGGAGTTAGAGGCGACCGTAGTCGGAAAAATCGTTGAAATCAATTAGAGGGGAACGCGAATAAGTCGTCAACGGGGAGGGCAGAAGTGTCGAAAAGGGCTATAAACGGCAATAAACGACGCGACGCATATATGCCTGTAAATAGCGTACCTACTCTCGTTTCCGCGAGTGTGGAACGCGAATAAGATCCGTTAAGACCAAAAGGGGCTAAAACTCGAATTTTCGAAAAAAGCCGCCAAAAAAAAGGAAATCGAACTCTTCGACGCATATATTCACTCCCGTGTATAGTATCAAGGGCTGCTTTGACGGGGAACGCGAATAAGTCTTCGATGGTCCGAAGTCAGTAGAGGCGTTAAAACTCGAATTTTGAAAAAAATCGGAACAAAAAAATGATAAGACGGAAGTGATAGCGAAAAAAAAAACTCGAAAAAAAACATTCAAATTATCACGGATGACGCAAATTATCGAAAATCCCTGAGGCCGGGTTCGAACCCACGACCCTCGAGTCACCTATCCTAACGCCTAACCAACCTAGCCACCTACTCAGATGAAAATCCTAGTCAATTCTATGACTCTTAAGCCGCGTCACCGTGCTCGCGAAAGGCGAACGCCGTTTGGACGGCCGTCAAAGGGCGTTTGAGCGGGCGATCCGACAGCGTCGGCGAGCGGACGACCGGCTCCGCCGCCCTCGGACGTATAATACCCGAGCTTTGCGAAAAAAATCGAACCTCGAGACGCACGTATTTATGCCCGTATATAGCGGTACCCACTCGATACCCCATCGGTACCTACTCTCGTTTAAGCGACGGCGCTCCTCCCCGGGACTCGTTTTTAAAAAAGTAGGTACCCTCGCCGGCTATAAATTTAGCGGGGAACTCGAATACGTCGCCGGCGGGGAGGTCGGACGTCTCGTAGAGTTGCTAAACGCGACTCTAGTCGAAAAAGTCGAGAAAACCGTCGAAACGGCGACGACGCGGCGCCCTCGGCGATCGATACGTCCGCCGGGGCACTCGTCTTTGAAAAAGTAGGGCCACGTTTCGACGTTAAATTTAGCGGGGAACGCGAATAAGATCCAAACGGGGAGGTCGATACGTTCTAAAACGCCTAAAACTCGAATTTTCGAAAAAAAATGCAAAAAACGCGCGCGACGGCGGCCTCGTATCGCACGCGACATCCGCCGCCGCGGGCCCGCCGGGAAAAAAGTAAGGCCGCGCGCCGACTATAAATTTACCGAGGAACGCGAATAAGGTCCGAACGGGGCCCCCCGAGGCCCCCCGGGGGGGTAAAACTCGTTTTTTTTCGAAATTTCTTTGATTTTCGAAAAAAACGGCAAAAAGTGATAAGAGGAGTGATAACGCAGCGACGGCTCCGCCGCCGCCGGGAGACCGCCCACGGATAGAAATCTAATTTTCCGATTGGTGAGTTGCTTACGCTAGTTCGGAATTAAAACATAGGCTGCGCCCTCGGGTTCACGCTTTATAGTATAAGATAGATTCCGGTGTTTGTCATCCCGCTACGGCGGAAAGACTGTGTGGGCGGTGGTGAATCTTTGTCGGCGATGCTGGGTTTTTGATCCAGCCTGCGGCGGGAAGGGGGGGGGTCGT
>CARXXK010001468.1:0-25706 GCA_949089665.1 Macrosiphum euphorbiae
ATACATTTTATGGACTGCATCTCCTGATGCTCGGCCAGCTTCTCTATCTAAATAATATGACTGCACAAAAACTGAATGATCACTATGACATTTTAACCAAACATCTCCTTCTCCAATCTGATCTAGTTGAATACCTTTCCCAATATGCAATCTGTAAAGACCATTATTCATTAATTTTGTAAATATCAAGCTTACACTAATAACTAATGTTGTTACTTACTTTTACCAAGCTCTTTCACTTTGTTCTGTAATTTGAACATTACAAAGGACACCCAATCAAAATCTATTACTCCCAGAAGGATCAACATAACCATCAACAGTGACATGAGGGCAAGTAGATAACATTTTAAACATTTCTCCAACCTGAGTATCTAATTCAAAGTAGAGCTGATTGTAAGCTGATTGTACATTTAAGTATGTGAAGTATATGTTTATAACTGAAGTATAATACGTTTTGTTTTTTTTTTTTTTTTTTATATGATACATGTTATAAATTATTTAGGTTCTTGATCTTAGACAGTGTTATAAGCAAATGTGTCAACAAGCTGAAACAGCTCAAAATGCAGCAGTTGCAGGACATCTAGCAGGATATAATATTGTGGGAGGTATTGCTCCAGTTATAAGTATGTGATTTTGTTATTTACTGAATATATTATAGCCTACCATAGAATTTATAATTACATTTTTTAACTTTTGTTAAAGGATTGAGTGCTACAGCAGGTATTGGAGTAGACGATTTAACACGATTGTGCATATTAAGATTAAGTTTTGTGAAAGTTTGGTTGTCCTGACTATCCACGAAGTAGCATTAAAGGGACTCCATGCTGGATAAAAGTATGTAGTTCTAAAGTGATTATATTAAGTTAAGTGTTAAAAATTTATAATATGACAAACAACTCTAATTTGTATTTACAATTATTTTAAGGTGTTACACTCAATGCAAATAAATTCATCAAGAGCTTGACTTAACGAGAAACTCAAAATGTTCAAACCTAGTGGCTAATAAGTTATTTTTAAGAAATAATGGGTACTTTTTATGTTTTGGTGTTTATCAAACATAACATGTTATACTCTAACACTTATGTTCAGGATCTGGCTGAGATGATAATAAACCACTCGATCCCATTTCAGACACTCCCCCTAAAAAAACAATATAATTACATTCAAGAGGTATTTAAATATAAAATAAAAATAACTATAAAAGGGTAGATATTCAATATACTCACAAAATACTGGATGCGGTGGTTGCATTGAATGTGTATAAGTGTGCTTTGTACTGGTCGATTGTCTGTTGTTGTACCAGACATAGGTTCAGTAGGTCCTTGATAATCATGAGGTATCATTGTTTGACTAGGTACTGTATGTGAAATAAAAATATTATTCAGTTTATTGCAAATAATTTTATTAAAGGATAGCATAATTACATAAATTGTCTTATTATATTGTTAATTGTCATTATAATAAATTGTTAAAAAAGAATGGAATATTTTTGTTATAAATATGAATTTAGTTTTTACAGAATTGATGGTTACGTTATTTGGATACTATTTATTATTTTTACAAAGTAGTGTAACCCACATATATCCTTTAGTGTCATATGATGTAACCAACAATGATTTTTATACTAGACGGCCACTTCAAATAACCCACGAATACCTCTACATTGATAATTGATTTAACTATGAACAAAATGTGCATTCTTTTAATTCAATTCACACATAGAATTACAAGATATAGAGTCTTACAATAAGAACAATTAGCACAAAAATTTTAATTTTGAACAAAGTTATTATTATTTTAGTGTGCAGTGTAAAATTTGGTTTTTGAGGGTTACCTCAGTTGGCCTTTCCACCGACAAATTATTATATTTAAATTAACAAATTATTAAAATATATATATTTTGAATATTATAAATAAATAAATTGTCACAGATAAAAACAGAATTAAAAAAAAAGAATAACAGAAATAATTAAATAAAGTAAAATTGTACTAGCATTGAGTAGTATAGTATTTGTCATTGGGAGCATCAATAATTGTTGAATTATTTTTAAGAATATAGCCGAGGGTTTTGGCTTCACTTTTGAATCGATTTTTAAAATCTGAATTAAGTGATGACACTTTTATAATACAAGCAGTTACATAATTGAAAATTACATCAATATATATTTGATAGTCAACTCAAGAGAATGTAAATGATAGATTGACAATTTTAAAATATGGCCTAAATTGTACCTTGAATGAATAATGAATGAATAATAAATAAATAATTACCTCTATCCTTCATAAATTGATTCATAATTAATCTGTGTATTTTTATTTTATATTATATCATATTATTTAAGGATATTTCAGAACCCAAGTTCTCGGCATTAAATTGTTACATGATTCAGTCTTAACCTGTACTTGAGCGTTTACACCAATTTTATGACTAGGGCATTGTTGCTGATGTAGTGTGGGCCGAAACAAACCAATATCTCCTACAAATAATTATGTTCTACTATAGGTAGTAAAATTCTAAAACATAAAATAATTCATCTCAAATTCAGATACAACACTGTTCATATTGGAACTGCTAACTTTACTAGAACCAGTTGGCGAGGAAGACATTACTCCCCGCCAGCTGTATACTCATCTCTTAAGCTAATTATTTGGTCTGAGATATTTAATTTCAAAAATAATAATTAGAATCTGCAAATACCAAGAACACTTTGGTTTTGTTAATAACAATTAACTAGGTATTCAATAAAATGTACAAGCTAACTTAATTTTTCAATTGTCAAACACTTAGATATGAAAAAATTCAAATATAATCACTCACCTGTAACCACCCGTCTAATGTTCTTTGTATTGTAACACATTTACTTGGATTTGAACCATTTGTAGTTATAGCTAGAATAAGACTATCTAATTCTTCTCTTTTTCCCTAAGTAATAAGTAAAACATTCATTATTTATGGATATATAATTAAGAGTCCAGACCATTGACCAACGCGGACGGTTGATGGCTAACCAGGCCAGGCGTACAGGTATTCAAGTCCAACACTGAAGTTGCTTGGGCCGATGATCAACACCCGAACAGAACGGACTAGACCATAGACCACCCACAAACCATGGATAGTATAAGAAATAAGAATGGATAGGACATAAGAACTTATCACATGAAAATTTAGTGATACTATTTTTAAGGTTATATAAGGCAAATATTGATATGATAATTGATAAATAATAATGAATAAAATTTATATAATTTCATTTTGTTAAAATATTATTTTCCAATTTCCATTTTCCAGGCACAGGTGGCACAACAATCAAATACAAACTGACAAATATCTTAATATAACTGATTATCATATTATTATTATTATTATTTAATAAAATAGTTTTGCACATAACCTTAAAAAGTATCATATCGTCTTTCTCTCTTTACGTTCTCTCTTCTCCAAAAAAGCACATGGCCTCATATTTAACTGGTAAAGGCATGTCCTATCCATTCTTATACTATCTATGCTACAAACTAATGGACAGCGCTTGGCGAGAGAAGTCGGGGTTACGATATAGGGTAAGCGAGAAAAAAAACAAATTAGTAAAATGTGTACCAGTTCCTTGGCGGGCTCCTTCACTAAATTGTATTCTTTCTATGTAAGATATAATATGATAGCATAGCATTGTTCAGAGGGGAATGCGCTGTCTATTTGTGTAAAGGTCTATGGACTGGACCAATGTTACCGTGGACAATAGAACGTACTTGGTTGAGGAGCTGGCGAGTGTTGTGCTTGTGTTGGCCTAGGAGCTTGTGCACACTGTTGTACTTGAGACATCGAGTGAATCCGTTTCCATTAGACGGTTTTCGAAATCATCCACGGAATCGAATGAAAAGTGAAAACACCAAAGTAATATCTGACAACAACTAGCCGCCAATGGCCGCCAATGCACGATTGTCGAATATTAACAATAGATAACAGAATTTAATTTAAAATGATGAGAAACCATGCTTCACGGACTAAGATATACGTGGACATACAGGACTGGACACGAATGGGTAGGAATGTGTGGAGTGGTTGTACACGAAATGATATAGAGTGAGCGGTGCACAGGGGTTATTTGATCTTATCAACACTAGCGCCAAGGCGGACTACCTATGTACCACGGACTAAGATATACATCATAGAGTACCTATATAGAGATGCCCTATCAGAATAAGTATTATGAATTATGTGAAGCAAAACATGTCGGATTTGGTTTCCAATAACTAACAACGCAACTGATAGATAGCGCTAATTTTCAAATTTTCGTAAATCCCACCAATGTAATATTTTGAATATTATGTTATAATACTTTCTACTCAGAAACTATTTTAAGAACAAACCTAAGATGCTGGTGTGTTACAATAATTTAAGTATTGATAGTACTGATAATTTCCTCACCAAAAAGTTACTACCCTCCCATAACATATTATAATAGTATTTACGTATTTGTGCAAATCAAGTTCAGTTCAGTAATATTATAATATAATAATTAATATTATATTGATAGTTATAAATAAAGGTTAATATAACCATAGAACAATATGATATAATTGAGTAATAATAATGAGTAATATAATTAAATTACAATAAATATTGTATTATAGTTCATATACAATAAAATATTTTCTATAGTTTGCCTACGCTGTTTTGTTTCCATTTCCGCTTCATATTATTTCAATTAGGGCTCCTCTATATACTCTATGATATAATATATTTATATAGCCATCACCCCATAGAGTAATAATAACTAACAAGAATAGCTAATATAGGTAGAATATAATAATATACTATATCTTAGTCCGTGCCGTGCTTAAAAACGTGTAGGCAGTTGTTGTCATGTTCGATAATCATCTCGAGGAATAAAATCACGGCACGCACAATTTTATTTCGATTACAGCAAATAAATATCAAAACATCGTTTTAGTAAATTATTTGATGATGTTATTGTGATTAAATAAATGTATATAGAACCTTGTTTTAAATTTTCAAACTTTAGATATAAAATGCAAACATTTTATAAACTTTTAACTACAAAATAATTATAAAATTTTTAATTTAATAAATTTTGTCAAAATTTGAACTATAAATGCTTATAAGAAAAAATCGTGCCTATGTATTATTAATATTTATCAACTGCTGTAGTAACAATATATCAGTAGCTTTGTATTTAATTTTCAAGCTCTTTTAAACAACAAATTAAATTTTATTGACATTCATAGAAAAAAAGGTGCTCTGCTGTACAGTAGGTTACAATTGGGTCACTGTATAATGGATGGTATTAAATTTGAATTCAACGATATAATATTATCATTGTATAAGAAAATCGATTTTGAGCGGAGACGGTATGTCAGTCTAGGAATAAGACATATTATAATATAATATTATACTATAATATTATACTTATCAATGTATTAAAAAAAATTTACCTATAACAAATTCCAAATTAATTACATCACAATTCCCATTAAGTACTTATAATGCTTCATACATCAACAACAGTGGCGTTTTCTCTGGGTGTGCAAGTTGTGTGTTAACGCCCTAAACATTGATGTCATACATGTGTGTAATATTGTAATTTGTAATTCATATTAGTATATTACATGGTTATATAATTGTATTTACAAAATCTTAAAATAATTGTCATGTAAAAATAATAATATCAAATAATAAACTATTGTCTATTTTAAGCTCTAAACTCGACCATGCGCCCGCGCCGTCTGCAGCTACGACGCCGATTACGGAATAATATTGTATTATGTTGTATTGTTGTGTTTGTGTAGGGTGTAGCCGTGTAGGACGTTAATGATTCGAACAACGACTTGTGGTATCTAATATCTCATGTTCGTAATTTGTCGTGATATTTTCGGATAACTTCGGTGCCATGTTAATACTAGACCAAGTCGTTGAAAATGAAGTTAACGACTAGCCAGTAGCCACTAGTCTAGCGCTAGCGTGTAATATACACTGTGTTTGGACCGTTAGTGGGGATCGTCGCGGTTGCACGTTATCCTGTTTACGTCGTAGCCCATAGGTACTATACTGCAAGACTGCAACGCCGATCGTCGAAAACATAATATATAATAAATAATTTTAATAATATGTTGATTATTAATAGTTGATACGAATTTATTTCCCATAAGGGGGGTTTTCCTAATTGTTTTCCTCACACATTAACGCCTAACGCCGAAAGTCAGGAAACGCCACTGATCAACAACAAATCCTGATAGGTACTATCATAGATATATAATAGTGTATTTAAGAAGTTTCAAGTACCCACGAATAATAATATTATACAATCACAACAAAATAACTAAAATAGTTATTCTAGGTTTTTTACTATGTAATTTCGTATAAATATGAACTTAATTTTTGTTTAATGTAGAAAATCTTGGAGGAATCTATTTGAGGAATTTTGTATTAAATTTTAAAATTTTTATTCAAATTAATACATTTTTGTATGGATTTCTAACTAAAATAATTTGCAAATTTTCATTATTTTTTGAAAATTTTTGCTTCAGACTTTCATAAAAAAATATTGTGCATTTACGCTCAACTCTTTTTAGTTTCCACCAAAAACTTATGAAGAACCAACCTTGCACTTAATTTAAACATTTAACATTTTTTGTAAAAAACTTATAAAAATCGAAATTATCCGTTGTCTATAAATCTCTCAAAAAGAGTTAATCGTTTTAAAAATTGTATGGTGCATAGAAAATAATAATTTAAACATTCTAAAACCGGGCTTAAGGATCAAAAAAAAAAAAAATTATGAGAAAACATCATATTGTGTAAATGGTATTATAATTTATAAGTTACTAAAAAATAAATTTGTCGAAAACTGGGTTTACGTAAAAAACCTTAGTTTTCCCTTAATTTTTTTTTTGTATAAATCAGTTCTAATCATAGAAAATATTACATTTATGTAAAAGCGGTAAATACTCACAAATGTTCATAAAATATTATTCTGGGACATTAGGTATTGTATAATTTACAATTATTATTATATGTCAGCCTTTGAATTTAACACTCAATTTTTATAATTTAATAATAATTGTTATAATAATCTTATTTTAATTTGGTTGAGTTTAAATTATTAAGAAAATATAAATATAAATGTAATATATTTTTAGTAAGGCAATATTATGAGGTGATCTATCCACTACTATCCTGTCATTATGCCTGTCAAACTAAAATGTATCAATATAAAAGTGAATATAATATATATTATTATATATACTAATATTTTTTATTTAATTATTAACAAAAGTGTTTAATTACAATAAATTATAATACAATATATTATAATTGTGGTTGTTGCGGTTGACTGTTGTTGTCATAATTATAATAATTATTAATTATATTTTAAGTTGGTCCAGTGTTATATTAAATGATTTAATAAAGTAGAAAATATTCTACACCGACGTTTAGGTAAATGCAATAGATATTGTAATATTTTTATGAATACAGTAAAATCTATTTTTCGATAACACTAATCAATGACTATTATTGTATTATGTTATAAATTGTAATATGATATAATATATTGCTTACAAGTAGATGATAATATCAGGTATGTTTTATATTTAATATAGATTAGGTATATAGGCTATTATTTATAAATATCCTATATTTCAATTTGTGGCTATAATAAACAAGTAGGTAGGTATAATAATTATTTTAATAAAAACCATATCATATTTTTAATTTTTATACTCTTACATGTATTTAGAGATAAGAAATTTTTTTGTAGGTACCTAGTATATGAACTGTATTAATAGCTATGTCGTTAATATGCAATGATTAACTATATTTTTAATTTAGGAAAGTTAAAATTTTGTAAATCTCGTATTAAATTATTCGGTTTATATCTACCTATGTACACATATTGTAGACTTTTATAATTTTGTATTTATATATAATTAACGCCAATCGTCTTTTATAAAATATTAAGGATACAATAAATGTATGACGTGTTAAAAAAGGAATAAAATAAAATATATTCTTATAGGTACTTCTATATTATATATAAAATAATATATACTTTCATATACCTACATTTTTGAATAAAAGACTATTTTATTACAAAATTTGGCAACTTGCCAACTTGCCCCATTTTTTTATTCTGTTAAGTTAGTATAGAAAAATAAAAGTTAAGTTTCAAGTCAAAAGTAGCTTAATCTGTACTTGAAGAAGATGCAAGATGAATAGAAAAATAATTTACTTAACTTAGTTAAATATCAGTTAAATTTACTTTAAACCTAAGTACCTAACATAGATCTTATATTTTTTTTATATAAGTACATAATATTTACTAAGTAATTAATTAGCTATCATACATTATAAAAGTGTATTTTTAATAAACTATTATTTTACCTACATCCTATTCAGATGTGATAAAACAAATATTTTGAATCAATATTTAAATAACATGATTTACAGGGTTCATTAAGAAAAAGGGGCTCTGCTGTACAGTAGGTTACAAGTGAGTCACTGTATAATTTATGGTATTAAATTTGAATTCAATGATATAATATCATTGTATAGGAAAAACGATTCTGAGCAGAGACGGTATGTCAGTCTAGGTTTAAGACATATTATATACATATTAAATATTGAATTATAATAGGTACCTATAATAAATTCCAAATTAATCATAATATCACAATAATATCCATTAGTTACCTATAAAGCGTTATACATCAACGAAAAACCATGATACTATCATAGACATATAAGAGTGTACTTAAGAAGTTTCAAGTACCCACGAATAATATTATACAATCACAACAAAATAACTAAAATAGTTATTCTAGGTTTTTAATATGTAATTTCGTCCAAATTTGATCTTAAAACGACTATAAAAATAAACTGTGCTTGTGTATGTTTAAGATATTTTGGTAAAAGAATTAAATACTTACTTGCAATCATGTTTAAAATTTTCAATCCTTAGATATAAAAGTTGAACATTTCGCACTATCAGAACATTAGTGTAGTAACTCAAAAATTGACGATTTTGAGTTATACATCTTTTCTAATGGTAAAAATGTCGTTCTTTACGATGCACTACCGTATTATCTCGTATCTACAGTTTTAAACAACTTAAAACAGAAAATACGGTAATGCATTTAGGAAAATAATTGGTGGCTATAAATGGAATAGTGTGGTATCTCAAAATAATACACTATTGCTACTCAATATTAACAAATAGTTAGTGCAGTACTGTATTTTTTCGAAATAATACACTACTGCACTGTGAATTGAAATTTTTATCACTTATCATAATACTATTATTAATTTAATTGGCTATCATTGTTTTTTATAATATTATAATAATAATACTTTAATGATCCATTATGAGATAATATAATCATAATTAGAATAATTAGATTAATATGAAATTGAGTTGAGTGAACATTAATGTACAAATATTTTTAAGTTGATTCATATTTATGAAAATGAATTCACGTGCTAAACGAATGCTAAAATTAGCAACAAAAAAAAATAATCATTACGCTGAAGGTTCAGATACTGCTTATGTCGATGTTGATTTAGATCCAATACCTAAGGTAAGTTAACAGCTACCCATAACTTTAAAATCTCAAATTGTGTTTAAATTAATAGTTTAATAAACTTTTTAATTTAAAGGTTATTTATTATGAAAAATAATTAAGTTATAATATTAAAGTTGATAGGTACCTACCTATTATGTGCAGTTATATTATTACATAACGTAATATAAAAAAAGATACCAATGTATTATTGTTATTAAGATAAAAATTCAAATAAAATATTGTGGTTTGATATTTAATTGTAGTTAAAGATAACATTTATTTGTGTAGGTATACCTATTGGCTATTTGTTTACTGAGAAACGTGTTATATTATATAAATTTAATTTTGAAACTCGCCGGTATTGATCTCATGGTGCATTGGGATGGGGCAAGATGTTTGATGTTCGAGGTTCCTAGTTCGATCCTATCGTAATCATTTATTCATTTTTTGCATTTTTTTTTTATTATTTTTATAGCGAGCTACTTATAGCTGTTATACTTAATAATAACTAAGACACGACATTTTGTATACATGATTGTATTACATTTAGATATGTTATTTCAGGTTAAAAATGAGCATATTTCATAACACCTTAAATAAAAAAAAATGTATTCATTAGTCTGGCAAAAATAACGTTCAATACCATCATAAATCATAATAGAAAACGTCGTAATAAATAGAATAAAATAGGTATATCTAAACAATATTTAATATCGCTATAATATTATATTATTATCTGTTATACGTCTAATTCACTACCGACTAGTTGCTCGTTCATTCAATATTATTTCTATTAAGTGTATTTTTTAGAACAATCACTTATGTAGGCAAATAGGTACCTACTTTTCGACCTTTCGTCGTTTAATATTTTAATGTGTTTGTTTAATAAAAAAAATTATTCGTATTTTAATTACTATTAGTACTTTTTAATATTTTTTTAGAGAACCAACTCAACTTTTCAGAATCTAACAGAAAATAATTCTACTGATATTGATAATACAAGCTTTAATTTAGTTCAGGACTGGTTAGAAACAAATGATTTCTCCTTGATAGACCCAAACCGTGCAATAGAAAACTATGAAGTAGAATTTAAAAACACAGAGGGGAACATCATTAATAGTTCAATGACAAATCATGAAGTAGACACTAACAATGTAGATCAAAATTCTACTAAATATTCAATTATTAATTTACATGAATTACTAGAAGGGCCTTTAACTTTTGAGTATAATAATGATACAGATGGATTTTTGATGGATAATATTTTTACTACAGTTCCAAGTATAAGTGCACCAATAGAAGTTAATGATAAAAATTTGGCTCCAGAAAATGATCCTGATATTATTAGTAATCAAAGCTTTTGTATTTCTGGTATAAATGAAATTCAAAAAATTCCTATCATCACTAACACTTTTGCTATTCCTGATAACAACCCTGCTGCAATAGCTGTAAACAATGACACCCCACTAAAAAAATCTAAGAAGAGGCGTAGAAATACAAATTTGTGGAAAAGAGAAGTTAAAAAGGCAAAACGAAATTTAGGTGAATCTTATAAAACAGTTAAAGGAGTAGAAAAGCCAGCCAGAAAATTACTCGAACCATGTGATCAGAAATGTAGAATAAAATGTAACGACAAAATAAATGAGGAACATAGGGAAAACATTTTTTCAGAATATTGGGCACTTGGAGATATCAATCGGCAACGGGATTTTATTAATTGTCATGTAGAAACTGTAGAACCTAAGTATCAATATAAAAAAATTAATTCTACAAGATCAAATAATTTGCAATACTTCTTTAATGTCGTAGGAAAAAGTACTTCAAAAATTCGAGTTTGCAAAAAATTTTTTAAAGCAACGTTAAATATTAATGACACTAATATAACCACTGCTAGAAGAAAAATAAACGAGTCAGGAAGTACAGAGAAGGATAAACGGGGAAAACACGTTGAAAATAGAAAAGCAGTCAGCGAAGAAGAAAAAATAGTTGTGAGAAATCATATAAACTCATATCCTAGAATTGAATCGCACTATTTAAGAAGTCAAACCAAAAGAGAATTTATTGATGGAAGTTTGACATTATCAGAAATGTACAGAATGTACTTAGAATTGTGTGGAAATGAAAATATTAAACCTGTAAAAAAACATTTATATGAGTATATTTTTAATTACGAGTTTAATATAGGTTTTTTTTCTCCGAAAAAGGACCAATGTTGTATTTGCGAAGAATATAAAAATACCATAACAAAATCTGAAGAGTTAGAAAAAAAATTTGATAAACACATTAAAAATAAAGAAGATGCCAGAAATGAAATTGTTAATGACACACATTTTATCAAAACAAACAATAACCATGGTCTTTATTTTTATGATTTACAAGCTGTGTTGCCTACACCCTCTGGCGATGTATCTAGTTTTTATTATAAACGTAGATTGGCCACTTATAACTTTACAATATTTAATTCTAATAATAATGAAGGCCACTGTTTTATTTGGAATGAAAGTGTCGGTAATAGAGGAGCAATAGAAATTGGAAGTTGCATTTTAAAATTTATTGAGAAGTTTGTGCCAAATGAAAAAACTGAGTTAACATTTTATTCTGATAATTGCAATGGACAAAACAAAAATAGATATATATATTCTGTATACATGTACATTGTAATGTTTTTAAATATTTCGGAAATAACCCACAAGTTCTTAACAACTGGTCACACACAAATGCCCGTTGATTCAATGCACAGCAGAATTGAAAATCAGAAAAAACGTGCTTTAAAAAGCGGACCTGTATACATCCCAGCACAATGGGTGTCAATAATAAAATTAGCAAAAAAAAATGGAAAGCCTTATTCAACAACAGAGATGAACACAAAGGATTTTTTAGATCTTACAAGGTTATGTAACGACATGGGTAACAATTATTCTTTTAATGAAGATGGTGATAAAATTTTAATGGGGGATATTGTGGCTATTAATTTCAAAAAAAATAACCCTTTCAAAATTTACTACAAAACAGATTTTTCCCAAAATGAGTATAAGACTATAGACATAAGAAGCCATGGCAAAAGAAATCAGTCTTATCCAGAACAAAATGATATTAAAATAAAATGTGCCTATGATTCTCCTCCAAAACTTTCGTTAGCTAAAAAAGAAGATCTTCTTTCATTATGCCACTCTAACTTGATACCTGAACAGTATCATCACTTTTTCGAAAGTTTATTGACAGACCAACAACAACAACAACACAACGAGTCAATGATAACCCCACAAACGGCTAAGCAACCAGTAAATAGTAAGACTACAAAAAAGAAAACTATAAAGAAGACTGAGAAAAAAACAAATAAGAAGACCAAAAAAGTTTTAGACAAAAAAAAAAAGAAAAATGTGAAGAAAAAATTATTCAATTAATATAACTTGAAAAGATACTAAAAATATTATGTTTTTATAAACCTAATAGAAATTGTTTTTTTTTTTTTTTTTTTATTTCATCGTCTCTAAGACATTTTTTATTATATTAATATAGTTCACCTAAGAATCTCATTGATTTAATTAGTATTATTTTATTTTTATTAATTTTTTAAAAAAAAAGGTTTCACAAAATTTATTTTAATTTTATAAAAGGTTATGTTTTAGTTTTTGTTTGAAAAAAAAAAAAATTTGTATTTTGAAATATTGTCTTAGTTTTTTTAGTTTATGTACATATTTTTTATACTTCTCAGAAAAGTAAGTATTAGGTACCTACCTATATAAAATCCAATATTAAAGTTTTTAATTTCATTAAAAATGGGAACATTTCAAATTAAAAATTTAAGTTACTATTGTAGTGATTGGGTAATTTGTTATGAAATATCTATAACATTACTGTATTAACTCAAAAAAAAGTCAATTTCTATATGATGAAAAATATTTTTTTTTAACTTGATGTTATAAATATATACATAAACGTCATGACAATTTGAAAAAAAAAAATTGATGATGATACGTGGAATACATAATGTTTTACAGGTGTTTTACAATGCTGTAAAATCAAAAACTCGTTTTTCTCAAAACATGGTTTTTTGAGTTGCAACACTAATGTTCTGATGGTGCGATTTTATAAATTTATCAATTTTCAATTTGATAAATTTTGTCAAAATTCGATCTTTAAATGCTTATAAAAAAAATTGTGCCTATGTATTTTTAATATTTATCAACTGCTGTAGTAACAATGTATCGGGAGCCTTGTATTCAATTTTTACACTTTTTGGCCCAACAGATAAAACTTTATTGATATTCATAGAAAATAAAAATAAAAAAATTGAAATATGAAATTGTCCATAAAAACTTATCTCGGTAACATAAATATGAACATTTGTAGGTATATTAAAAATGTTGTATTTTTACTTCAATTTAAATGTTGAGTGTATAAATTATCAATATAATATAGTAATAGTATATTTATATAATTATAGTATATAAATGTTTGATATTTTGTCATTTTTTGTTCGATTTATTTCCAGAATTTTACACCAACTACTTAACTACTTTGATTATTTATTATTTATTAAAATTAATTTTTTTTTGTGAAACACTGTGTATCTCAAAATTAATTTGATATTTATATAAAATATATGTGTTCAGTGTGATTCACCACGCATGTTACCCCACATTTTTCCTTAAATAATAATAATGACCATAATTTAAAATTGATGGGATTTTTTTTTACTTCTGATAGAGTGTAGTGATACAAACTTTGGTTCTCCACACATTGTGCACTAATGATACCAGGTCCACAATAACTGGCCAGGAAGATATTTAGGTAGTTAAAATGTTTTCATAATTTATGATAATATGAATCCATCAGTATTTAAAATTGATGAAATTGGTATATGAATACCATATCCGATATTACATAAATGTTTTGCTATTGTAAAAATATTTTTTAACACACTTATCCATAACGTAAACATTTTAATACATAACTTTCAAACAATACTTCAGAAAAAATATCCACTTTATAATTTGTTTAAATCAAACAGGGGAGGTTATCATTTGAAAAACAGAAGTTTGCTGAGTTGTAAAAAAATCCCAAGAATTTGAAAATATGGTCATTGATTGGTGTATTATTTAAAAATTCCAAAAATTTGAATTTGAATGAGTACATTATTCAAAGCTTACTATAATAGTCACGATCCCAATATTAGTGAACGAATTGGTTCATTTGGTGTTCGAATTATATCAATATCATATATTATATAACTCAGAAGAAAAGTATCCCTTAACATACAAAGTATCAAATATATAAATTAAAACATGAAATATTATATAAGTAGGTTTATAAGTCGAAGTGACTTCAGGCATAGAACTCAACCCCGTCGAAAAAAAAGGGGAAATCTATGGAAGTTATCAATGTGTGGGTCGCTGAATTTGGTAGACTAATTGCTTGGAACGCTCGTTCAAGTGTTCTAAATGGGCAACGAACTGAGCGTATTCGTAACTATATTATATTCTATTTACTATTTACTGTATACAAATCATCTAGAATACATCTAAATACTCACATGAGTGAATCCAATTATGTGATATAACATTTTTATATAGGTAAAAACATAGACACACTATTCAATAACGTAGTACAATAATCTTACATACATCGTTTAGACTAGGCAATTAAAAAAAATCACTAATCAGACTTATTTGACATCAGGACGCCTAAACATATATGCACAACCACGGCATAAAATCACGGCATGGAGGTAGTTCTCGCGGTGAGCATAAAAATACGTAATTTATTATCGTATTGTTACCTATATTGTTATTTATTAAAATTTACAAGTTTCATTCCTATTGACTAGGTATTATTATTTGGTTAAAGTGCACTTTACCACCGCATGCATATATTTCGATTTTTTTTTGGAACTTATGTAACTTATCGAGTTAAGAACGATGGTGCAATCACAATATGTCGCTCTCACTCAGTTTCGAAGTTATGGCCTTTGGAAGTTAGCAATTTTGCGTTTTTTTACGCATGAGCGTAACGCTACGTGTCACGTCTTTCGCGATTTTTTTTTTCTTATTCGTGAGACTACTAAATAAAAAATAAACGAGTGAACAAACAAGGGACTAAGAGAGGTCAACTTCACTAGAACGCAGCACTTGACGTAATGACATTTTAATTGTGTATTAAAATATAGTTTCTTTAATAATATAATATAATCTAAAATCGTATTTATAATTGAATGATTATTTTAATTAATTACTATCAGGTAGGTAGGTACCTACTATAGGTATAATGCGAGAATTTATTTAAACCAGATTGACTATTTCTACTTCCAGGAGAGGAATATTTTTAATTGTCCCGCTCGGTGACTCGGTGCAACAAAAATGAAATTTTCTTAACCCTGTGACCCACTTGTTGAGGTGTTTCATAGCAAATCGGTGGATAAATTATTATTGCACTATCGTTTTAAACAGATTAGAATACGTAAGTACAAAAAAATAACAAAAATAGTCCTCCGCGCGGCATTATAAAGTAGTGTTGCGCGCATGCGTATAGACGTAAAATTGAAAACTTTGGCAGGCCATAACTTCGAAACTAAGTGAGAGCGACAAATTCTGATTACCCCATCGTTCTTAAATTGATGAGCTGCATAAGTTCCCCCCCAAAAAAAATCGAAAAATTTGCATGGGGTGGTAAAGTGCACTTGTTCCTATTATTTATTAGTAACTCGTTCGGTTTTAGATTCTGAGTGGAACGATGAATGTATTGATTTTACAATGATGTGTGTTTTTTAATTTTTTTTTTTTGTGTCTGTGTACACGATAAGTAGTCGAATTAATGCTTCAATTTTCAACTTCAGTATCTTGTTCGATGGGAAAGTGAATATTGTTGGTGCATTGGGGAGGTAAAAATTTGAACTTTAATTAACTATAAAAAAAAAAAAAAACCGTGTGTATATATTTTTTAGATTTTTTTGTTACATAATTAACTACTTATTTGGAAACTTGTTTTAAGTTTTTTATCCTCAGCTATAAAAGTTGAACATTTAATACAATTTTAACTATAGAAATTACTAAATAATTTGTCTATTTTTAATTTGATACATTTAGTCTGAATTAGAATTTTAAAATACATAGGCATCTACTTGTAAAAAATCTTGCTTATCTTTAATATTTATCAACTGCTATTAGCTATTATAACAACTTTTAACGCATCTTGTATAACATTTTCAAGCTTTTCTACATAACGATGACAATGTTTTGATATTTATAGAAGAAAACATCTCAAAAAAGGTGCTCTGCTGTACAGTAGGTTACAAGTGGGTCACTGTATAATGGATGGTATTAAATTTGAATTAAATGATATAATATCATTGTATAAGAAAAATGATTCTGAGTGGTGAATATAAAATGTTACATACATTTCTAACTCCAAATGATTTTCTAATGTTCGTGATTTTAATGTATTTTGTCAACGTTTTACTTCAGACACTCATAAAAAAATATTGTGAACTTACGCACAGCTTTTATTTTAATAATTTATTACTCATGAGGAACGTTATATTACATTTCAAGTTTTTTGTATGACCATAAAATATTTTATTGACATTAATTAAAAAAATTAATAAATCTAGAATTCATTTTTTGCTTATGAATAGCTTAAAAAGAGTCACATGTTTCAAAAATTGTATGCTGCAAAAGAAATTGTTAATATAATCATTCAATAAAAATATTAAGAGTTATACAAAAAACCAAAATCGATTTTATCGATAATCAATTTTCCATAGAAATGTCAGTTTTTCCTATATGAAAACTAAGTACAAGTAGTTTGCTGTATTTCAATATAAAAATAATTTGATAACAATTTACATATTTAAAAAACAAAATACTAATGACATACAAAATAAATCTTTAATTACAAGACAAAACTTCTTTAGGTATTACCATTATTATGTATTTATGTGTCTTATTAATTCAAAGCATATCACTCTATTCACTAACGAGCATGAAGAATAATTATAATAAATCAGGTACCTACCTATAGGCTGAAAAGTAATCTTATTTGATAATAATATCATAATTCATAGGTTTTAAAATAAATTAAAATTACAAATACAGAACAAGTGATATATATATAAACTTATCATAGGTACGATAGATAAAATGAAAAGTGGTTCTTCACTTAGTCTAGATCAGTGGTTCTTAACGGGGGTGCTACCGCCCCCTTGGGGGCATTTCGGTCTCTATGGGGGGCGTTGAGGGGGCGGTGAGCTTTTTCAAGCTAAGAGATTAAAAATAATACAATTTATTAATATTATACAACAACACAACAAATAATTGAACGTGAAATCAGAATAGTTGTAATTGCTTACGATACAACGACATACGGAATGTTATCTAATCGCATTTTACGTATCGGAAACGTCTTGTTTATAAAAAATTTATTTTTAAATTTTCAACCATAACTGGACTATTGTATACTGTACCTTGCAAGTTTAAAAAAGATTCAGCTTTTGACGAAACAAAGAAATCGGTTGTACATTTGTAACAAAGGTGATCTACGTTTAGCTTTGACCAATATCGAACCAGACTTCGCCACGTTAGCAGCTACTCATCAGGCTCAGGGCAGTCATTGATAGGTATAATTTTTATATTTTATAATTTTTTTTTTCATAGTTAAGTAATTCTTTTTGTTAAGTGGTAAAAAATATAACTTTTATTATCTAAAAATAAGAGTTTTTACTTTAATTAATAATGTTATACTGTAATATACTGATGAATAAATAAATATATATATATCTTTATTAGAAGAAATTTTGATTTTGAGGGGGGGCGTTAGCAGTAAGTTATTACGATAAAGGGGGCGCTGAACTAAAAAAGGTTAAGAACCACTGGTCTAGATGATATTAACGATTACGGTTGAACTATTAAAAACATTAAAATAAATGTTTACTAGCCTCCCTATTAAAACACATTTTTCTCAGGTTCAGTAGTACCTGACTGAGTACCTGACTCGTTTAAACTGTCTATTCAAAAAGGGTGAAACTTATATAATCAGTAATTATCATACAATTTCAGTTATATCATCAAATATTACAAAAATATTTGAAAAAATTACTAAAGATCGACTTGTAAAATTTCTTGAAAATAACAATATTAAACATCAATCCCAATATGGCTTTCCAAAAGGTAGAGACACTGACTAAGTCATTGTTATGGTTACACAATTTCTTTATAAATCTCTAGATAATAATACATTTTAACTTATTTATTTTTTTTGTCTGTCTGTCTTTTATGACAGTGAAAGTGTTTCGATTTTCTAATCCAAGATTCCTCTTCAGTCATAAGTTAATATACTTTTATCAAAAAAAAAAATGCATACAAGCTAATCAAATTCAATTTTTATGAGCGTTATAAGTTCATATTTTTACAAGATTGGATTTCTGAAGTAGCGATTTTGTCATTTTGTTGTAATTCACAAACGAATATCTAACTGTAGATACATGAAACTTTTACTGAATGTTTATATATTTTTCATTTTCTATAAACTTTATTTGTTGAGTAAAAATACTTGAAAAATTAATACAAGGCTACTACTATATTGTTACAATGACATTTAAAAAATATTTAAAATCCTTAGTCACAGTTTATTTTTATAAGCATTTAAAGTTCAAATTTTGGCAAAATGTATCATGTTTAAAATTTAATAATTATTTTGTAGTTAAAAATTTATAAAATGTTTAACTTTTATAGCTAAAGATTGAAAACTTAAAGCAAGGGTCAACGTAAATATAGGTAAATATATAAATTACTTTATTCACAATAATCACTAAATATACTTAGTAATATCATTGTCTAACTACTCTAACTGACCGTTTTCGCTCAGAATCATTTTTCTTATACAATGATATTATATCATTGAATTCAAATTTAACACCATCCATTACAGTGACCCACCTGTAACCTACTGTACAGCAGAGCGACTTTTTTACTATTAACATCAATAAAATTGTATTTATTAAAAATAAATTAAATATATTTAAAATCTTTAGTCACAATTTTTTTTTATGAGCATTTTTTTTTTGATTTTTGACAATATTTTTCAAATTTCAAATTTAATAATTATTTTGCAATTAAAAATGTATGAAATGTTCAACTTTTATAACTATAAAAGTTTGCAATTTTAAAACAAAGTTCCACGTAAAATAATTGTTTGTAAATAATTCGGCGATTTCTGATAAAACGTATATGTATTAAATGTATGGCCTTTGATGGCGTTATCAAAATCTATAATATTTATAAAACTACGCGAGTATAAATTATTCACTATAGTGCGGATGAAAATTGTACGACACTATTATATAGTGTAGTAAGCAAGTTACTACGTGACAAACCAAACCAATTTCACGGGTGCATAGTTAGTATAATATTATACTGTAGAACGGCCTAAAACAAATATTACAAAGAAAGTGGTTAGGTCTCCTTCTGTTAAATATAATGAGACAAAACCACTGAATAACTCAGGACGAAGGGTTCAAAAATAGGCCTATATAATATTTTACAGAAACACTGTACACGACGATATTCAAATAAAAAAAGAGTAAAATGATTATTTTAACAATAATCATAGTTAGTGATACATTCAATCGTAAATGCGTGGCTGGAATAATAACGACACAAAACCACATCCGTGAGAGCCAAGATACAGTATCTATAGGCTAGGGGCACGGGGAACTTCATATTATATAAGGGAGCCCGAATCGGCCTGTATTCAGACGTGTACTACCACCCATTAGTGCAAGCACCTTCACGCCACTCTGTACAGCATTATTTTGGACTTAGTAAAATTATCGAAGTGCAATAATAAAACTCACAATATTATATTATACAACAACTGTTCTCTTATTTATTTCTCAATTACCACGACTACAACATCTGAAGAAGTGTCTGCGACTGGTAGTCACTTATCTACTATTATCACTACAATAGTAGGTAGTAGGTACCATCAAGCCACCCAGTTGGTTACACTGGCGCAGTAAAAAAAAGTAGAGGTTCAAGGAGTTAAGACGAGGCGAGCAGTCAATGCGTCGGATTTCAACTTCCAAAGGTGAGTCCAGCAGTCAAGGCGGCGACATTCAACTTCGGAGGTCCAGTTCCGACGCAGCGGCTACACCACGTCAGCAGCTCAACGGAGGCATCAGTCGAGGTCTGATCGACCCAGGCGACTCCGGAATCAACGAACAAATTAAAGACAGGCCAGCAGACAGAAGGAAAATGAATACAGCAGTGGCAACAGCGTTATTGTGAGTAATTAATTAAATTGAAAATAGATAGGTAGAAATAAATTTGTAGCTTGAAGTGCACGTCTCACGTTGGTTTTATTAAATCAGCGTTTATTTTATATCTTGGTGGAGGTGTAAAATATTAGGGAAAAAATATTCGAATAAAACATAATAAATAATAAAAAAAAAAAATAGGAAACAAGCTTGATAAGAACTATATACGTATTTGTGATAGACAGCTGTAGACTGATCTAGGATTTTTTATGGTAAATAGACGGCAAGGACCGATCTAAGATTTTTTGTGATAGGCAGCAGGGACTGACCTAAATATTTTATGGTAAAAGACAGTGGGGACTGATCTAAGAATTTTATGGTATTTTGTAATAGACAGCAAGGACTGATCTAATAGGTAGACAGCGATAGGCTGATCTAAGAAATTGATGCACGCGCGTAACATTTTGAATTATACATGGGAATAATTGATTAAAGTGAAATATTGAATTTATGAATTGAAATATACAATGATAGATAATTGTTGAAAGAAATTAATTGATATATATTGAAGAAAATAGATTTTGAATTTAAAGGCAGTAACTGATGACCTTATTGAATAAAAGTAGTTGCAACAAATTTCGAAAAGTTTTGGGAAAAAAAAGAACTAATTATAAGGCTAGCCTAGGATAAGATTTAGTATAATATTACTACGAATAAGTTAATAGAATAATTGTTAATAATTAATAAAAAGTTATTTTTAATTTTTGTGGTTAAAATTAAATGGTTAAAGCGCGTAAACTAGGAAATTAAATCATTTAGAGAAATATATTAGTAATAATAAAAACAAGGGATAGGAAGTCGAATATTATTAAAGGGATTTACCGGAGGTTGTTTTAATAATATTCGAGCGTAGTACAAGCGCGTACGCATGAAACATCGCTGAACAGGGCGAGCGGAACGGGCGAGGGGATAAACCGTATCGAAATTTAACACGCGTAGCATAGGCGATTGAACGTTTTACGTGTTATTAGATAGGTACTCATCCATTTTCAACGTACGACGCGCGTTTACGTAATTTCTTTTAATTATTTGTGCATGCTAGTTCTTTTATAAGTAATAATTTTTACATATTATTATTAATTTTGGTGATGGTAGTTATTTATTAATTGCTTTATAATTAATAATAGTATATACATGTAGAGTAAATACTATTAGTAATGACTAGGGCAGAGAAGTTATAGGAGGTAAAATTGGAAAAATATGCATATAAAAAATTGAAAATATGCATTCAAATTCATTAAATATGCAAAAAAAAATTAAATTATAATTTAGTAAAATAAAAAAATTAGATATAAAAGAAATATAAAAATCATTGCATTGCACAATTATTAATTTTATTTTAAATAAACTTCGCAAATCTTACAATAAAGCATAGTACCATCGGTAGCAAATGTATCTTCGCCAAACTGTTTCACATACTTGTTAAATATATTTGCATTTATTTTTGGCATTGTGTTTCTACGTTGACCAGCTTTTTTGATAATTTACCAACACTACCATCCCATTATTGCAGAAAAAATTCAAAGAAGCTTTTCTTGCAAACAGACATAAAATCTCGGAGTCAATTGTATGAAATGTACAAAACTAAATGCTTAGAAAATGATGAAGCACCCATGTCAAGGTTTTCATTTGATAAAATAAAGAGACATTTTGGAAATTGAAGGTGCCAAGAAGAAAAAAAAGAAATAACCAAAGAACCGAGAGCAATATCACAAGCAATATTAATGTATTAGTGATTATTTTGTATTGATTTTTATGTATTTGTTATTAATTAAAGTAAATTAATCTTAACTGCAACATATTGTGATTTTTAAATTTAAGACTAAAGGAACATTTTTATAAATTTTTTATTTTGTTGTTCATTTTATTAAACAATAATATGTTTTTATGTTAATTTATAAAGTTAAATTTCATTTTATTTCATTTCATTTCATTTCATTTTATTAAATTGTTTTTTTTTTTCATAAATAACCTGTAGTGTTACCTAGAATCATTAATATTAAATAGTATTATACAAAAATGTATGTTAAATTAATTAGACAACTATATCTATCTGACGTTTACAAACGACAACACAAGCTATCTCAGGAATTTTTTTCGATTTACATATTATTAAATTTTTTAACTTTTCTAAGGTAAAAAGACAACTCCATGATTATAAAAAAAATTAAAATATTATAGAAAGTCATATTAGTTCCATTTAAACCAGTTTTATTGCTCTTCTGAAAAGTTGAGAAAAATAAGATATGAGGTGTTGCATCTTAAATGACGAATTATTAATGATATCACATCTTTATAATGCTAAAGATGAATAGTTTTTTTGACTCAGCAATATTTTACATGGAGTTCGACCAAATGTTTTTGTTCGGATAGTATAATTTTGTAAAATAATTTAATTAATATTAAATCATCGTTATTCTTAAATTACAAGACCAAGTAAAAAAATTGTCTTTTTAGTACATAAAATGATGTACAAATAATTTATGAGTTATGAGATAATCATTTAACAAATTTTTTTTTTTATAATTTCATTTTTATTTTTTTTACCACCGTTTCTTCCTCCACTATCCATAGACTTTTTCCAGGATAATTTTTAATTTGAGGTCCTCAAATATGTTTGTGCACTTGGACCTTATTTTATTCGTTTTCACGGTGATAAACAAAGTGTTACGCTAAACCTGTAAGAAAATAAAAATATCTGTACCCAGCCAAAGAACATAATAATATTATTGTTAAATCAATATTTTTGTACGTCAGTTGATTTTCAAAGGAAATATATTATATACTCCCAATAGATCATAATCGAATAAAGTCTGTTCACTCCTGCGGCGCGGCGTAGATCATTGGCAATTCGTATTTATTTATATAATATATTTTTTTGTCTTTCCCGGAAAATCGTGTTCTAGCACTTGGGAAAATTTTCCTCGTCAACGATGATCCAGATAATTTTTTATTATTTAATTTTAAGAAAAATATTCAATATAGCTGATAATAATATTATCATTCAGATTATCAGATCCAATTATATTACGGTTTATTTCTCATAAAATATATTCGTTCCCCCTTTTTACATATCTCGCAATTCAGCATATCGGCCACCAACCAGGACGTCAGTTTCACACCAAATCATTCTATGATCATATTATCATTATTAACGCGCTAGTGACTTGAAGTAAAATTCCAATGAATATACCGTCGGTAGGCTATTTGCATTATAAGGAAATTGTTAGTAAAATCGTTTAACTCTCGAACGGATGATAATTCCGCCATTTAACTCGTTCAAGCTGCAGAAAGGTGTTATACAATCGATATATTGTTATTAATAATGACGTGACTGCATTATTTAACTTAACGGCGTCCGGCTACGACAGAGAAAAGACGTTCGGTGACCGCAAGATTTGAAGAGGTCTATTAAATTATGTACCTCTAGCTTGTTATTTGAATTTCAATTAAAAAAAACAATAACGTTCCACACTTTCCATTGCTAAACGAGTTGAAAAATTCAAAACATATCGGTAACATTAAACATGCAAAAGAAATAAGGAAACTTATAGCTGCTTTTGAAAGTTGTTTCACTAATTAACACAAGAAAATATTTGAAATGTATTCATCTCCTTTTCATACTGATTTCAAGTCAGTCCCAGAATATCTTCAAATGGAGCTCATTGACATACAATGCAATAATAAATTAAAACATATTTTTGAAACATTGAAATCAAAAAAAGAGTTTTATAACATTATATCACAGAATAAAAATTTTCGAATTTGAGAAATCCGGCACAAAAAGTTGTGAGTGCTTTTGGATCGACTTACACATGTGAATCGTTTTTTTCGAAAATGAAATTCGCCAAAGATAAAGCAAGCTCAAATCTAACAGATGAAAACCTGCAACATCATTTATGATGTGCAAATACAAGCATTTCTATTGATTTACAAAAGCTTAGTGAACAAGTCGACAAACAAATATCTCACTAAATAACTAAATAGTGAAATTTTTAATTAATACTCCAAATTTCTTTTATTTCAGATTCTGAGTGAAACGATCAAATGTATTAATTTTACAATGATGTTTTTTTTTTTAAATTTTAAATTTTTTTTTTTGTGTCTGTCATCACCTTTTAGGACAGTAAAAATGCTTAGATTTTCTGCAACAGTTAGTTATTAGATTCTCTTCTGATAGGAAAGTGAATCTAGTTGGTACTTTGGGAAGTTAAAAATAAAAATTTTCCAGTTTTTTCAAAAGCGCCTTAAAAAACGAAAAAGAAAATTAAGGAATTTGTACGCAAAATCTGTTTTCGAAAAAATCAATTTTGGTTTTTGGTGCAACTCTTAAACAAATGACATTAGGTATATGAAATTTTGAATGGATGTTTATATTAGCATTTCTATACTCTATACAATTTTGAAAATAATTTGACTCTTTTTAAGTTGTTTCCGGACATTTTTTTAGTTTTTTTTCCTTTATATATATCAATAAAATTGTATTTGTTGGTTAAAAAAGCTTGAACATTTAATAGAAGGGTCCTAGTATATTGTTTCAAAGGCAGATGAAAAAATTAAAAATCCATAGTCACAATTTTTTTTATAAGCATTTAATTCAAATATTGACAAAATACGTAAAAATGACGAAAATTTGAAAAATGTTGAGTACAAGATTCCTTTTGAGTTTGTCTACCTTTATCAAAAAAAAAAAAAATGTCTACAAGAAACTCAAATTAAATTTTTATGAGAGTTTGAAATTCATATTTTTACAACAATGCATTCACTCCATTTCTAATGTAACGATTTTTATTAGCAATTTTCTATGCACCATACAATT
>CARXXK010001469.1:0-25640 GCA_949089665.1 Macrosiphum euphorbiae
ATTGTATGTCGTCTACTGGATTTTGTATTTATTAATGCTTTAATATAATTCATTGACATTTTATTTTGCTTGTATAGGCTAAAACTTATCTTACTTATTACAATTATTAACACTATATCCCTAACCTATTCCTATTGTTACGTATGTTATCTTAGACACAGTTACGTATTCTACACTATTATCTACCTGGACTTTAAATAATAAATCTAATTGTTTTGCGTTATTTGCTAATGAATGAAAATCAGGGTTGTATGAATTATTCCAGTTTGGAAAATCATCCTCTATCCTACTAGTGTGATATTGTTTCATAATCGCCGTTATGTTCACCCTTGGAATGAAATCATACGATGTTTTCGTCACTATCGATCTGGTGGGGGTTAGCTCATATTCTTTCGTTATCGCATGACACGGATACGTCAGAGAGATTGTACCTGTGTTTTTCAAGGTTTGCATCACTGGTTCTCCCCTCGCACAATCGATGTTGATCGTCGCTGGTTGCTCTGCTGTGTACAACCAAACATTCTCATTATCTAATTTGTGTATTACTAATTTTTGAATGCGTGTAACTTTTATTTCACACGCTTTTGGTATTACATCTCTATCCTGACTACTAAATAATTTCTCTTCACAATTGTCCGTTTCTTGAATATAGTGCGTCTGTGTGTTCGAACAAATATAATATTCTTGCATATGTATGCATTTGCTTAACTCTATGTCATCAATGAATATTGAGTACACATTATCCTCGGACATGGCTAAGTATTTGTTCGTTGGTTGAATTAACGCATATACTGACTTTTTCTGCTTTATAGGCAATGGTATTGACTTGTATAGGCGGTACTCTCTTGTGTCGACTATCGGAATGGCTATTATGAATATCAATGTATCTGCTACTCTTATTACTTGTAAGTTACTCATTTTCATTAACTTATGTACATTCTGTATCGTGACTTGTTCAGCAAAGTTCTCTCTCGAATCTAATTGTATTCTCACTTGTTGCAACTCTGCTAAAAAATTTGTCGCTGAAATAATGCTAGAATGCATATGACCTACTTGTGCTGTATTTACTATTGCCACTAGATTGTGAGTTTGGAATGAATGTTGTGTTAACAAAACATTTAACTCCTCAGTTTGCTCGTTCATTATCTGTCTAACTTCCATTTCATTTATCCTTTTATCGGCTCTGTTCGCTGTATTTTGCAACTTATTTATATTATTTACTATCGCTGTTTCGCTTTGTTGTATTTTCACCATTTCTTTATCCACATCATGTACTGTTGACTGTACTATCCGCGTTTGCTGTTGCATATCGTGAATGACCCTAATTCGTTTTTCGCTTATTTCGCTTATTTTCTTATCAAAAAATTCATAATCTTCGTCCGAACATATTCCAAATAACGTTTTTGATAGTCTACCAATTCCGTTTATCAATCCTCTTCTATAGCGTTCGTTTCTACTAACTGCATAGTTTATCTGTTGTCGCGTTTTCTCTATGTCATGGATATATGATGTTGTTGTTGTATTAAATTGCTCGCATAAATACGACCAAATTACCAAGTGCTCTACTGGAACTATCTCTGTGTTTTTTGCAATTTTTAAACAATGTTTTACCGTTTCCTATTGAAATTTCTTAATTTGTTCAAAATTATCATCATACGTAGTTAAATTCACATAGACTGACAATTTCCACTTCGAATTTGTTGTTTTTATTTTTGTTAAATGATTAAAAAAAATTCCTGATGGTGATTCAATTTCTTTTATCTGATAATTTCCTGTCAAATTTGTTGCCATGATAGGTTGTAAGATTGATATCCTGTAATAATAAGATATCATTGCTTTAGGTACTAATTTAAATTTTTTTTTTATATTTTATTGATTACATAGTTTTAATAGATTTCTATGTACTTTAATTAATTTTTTCCCTCTCATGATTGTTACATTTTCATTATTATTTATTTCTGCTATTGCATACGGTCCTAACCATTTTTGTGCTAATTTATTTTTTTGTTGTTTTTCCATAAGCCATACTCTGTCATTATTTTTAGCCTAAGTGGATTAACTTTATTATCATATCGACCTTTTGTATTTTCATTTGTATTTACTATCCGTTGTTTTGCAATTTCATAAGACTGTTGAAATTTTTGCTTAATCTCATAATTATAATCCTCATAATTGTACCTTGGTTCGGGTGTCTTCTTTAATGATGTTGGTATTTTCCCTGGAAATCCATAAAGTAGTTCATACGGTTGGAATTTCGTTGTTTCATGCTCTGTTGTATTATATACATGCATTGCATATGGAATGAATTCATCCCAATTCGCCAAATCTTTGTCGACATAATGTCGCAAATAATTCCCTAATGTTGAATGACTCCTCTCTAATGCTCCATTACTTTGTGGTCTATACGGTGTTGTGTTGAACTTAGAAATTTTTAATAGTTTACATACCTCTGAAAAAATTTTACTTAAAAACTCAGTTCCCTGATCAGATACTATTGATTCTGGAATTCCATGTATACAAACAAATGAGTTCACAAAACTATGCGCTACAGTATTAGCTTCATGGCATACCATAGGTGTCGCAATGCTAAATTTTGTTAAATCATCTTGCATTGTCAGTACATATTTATTCCCTTTGTGTGTAATAGGAAGTGGTCCTACTATGTCCATAAATATTTTTGGAATGGCTTGTCTGCCGTGGAAGTAATAACCATTGGTTGCTTTGTATGCTTATTCGAAGTTTTATTCTTTTGACATGACTGACATTTTTGTACATAATCTGTTACTTCTCTTGACATTCTTGGCCAATTATACCGTTTTTTAATTTTTTTTATTGTATTTGAAATCCCTCTGTGTCCTGCCAAAGGATTCTCGTGCATTTCTTTTTTCTTGATCCGTAAGTTCATTCGGTGTAAATATTTTGATTTTTATACTAGTGCCTTTAAACAAATAACTTACCATTATTCTTACTGTTGCCCAATCGAGCTGAAAAATTTGATCACCTGTTTTTGATACTGCTAAATCTGTAATTTGATTGTTTAAACAAAATGTTTTTAAATTCTGTAGACAATTATACATATTTTCATAAGTAATTGGACTTTTTTCTTTCTCAGATAAAATCATATATATTATATAACGATTACCTTCTTTGAAATATACTAAATCTGTAACTTTTTTATTTTGATTACTTTCCAGATTCCCGAATCGTCTTCGGAATTCCAGTGCCAATCCTTCTTTTAACGTCAATTCCCGTGATACATAATGTACGAGATGTGAATGTTCGTCTTCAAAAATATCACCTGCTAATTCTATAATATTTAAGTTTTGGACTATATTTGTCTTAATATACTCCATATATTCATTATATGTTGCACTGCTTACTACTTGTTCCCCTTCTATTTGCATAATTTGTGGTATTCTACTGAGAGCGTCAGCATTAGTATTTAATAAGCCTGGTTTATAAATAATTTCGTACTCATACTCCTCCATTGCTAATCTCCAATGCATCAACCTTGATCCTGGATTCTTGTGATTAACCAACCATCTAAGAGGCTGATGATCTGTCAATATATAAAATTTTCTTCCCAGTCTTAATTGTTTTAAGCTCCATACGATAGCTAATAACTCTTTTTCTGTCGTACCATAATTTTGTTCTGCTTTATTCAGTACCCTTGATGAGTATACAATTGGTAAATCTTCCCCTATTGGACCTTGTGAAAGAACTGATCCAATTGCAAAGTTACTTGCATCGCACGTTACATTAAATGGTTTATCGAAATCTGGATAACTAAGAATAGGTTCACTCACCAATGCATCTTTTAACGTTATAAATGCCTGTTGACAAAGATCTGTCCAATCATACAGTGTATCGTTTTTCAACAATATGGTTAACGGTTTTGCGATCTTACCATAATTTTTTATAAATCTACGGTAATATCCTGATAGTCCTAAAAAACTTTTCAATTGCTTTTGGTTCTTTGGTTCTGGAAAATTTTTTACACTCAAAATTTTTGATGGATCTGGTTTCAATCCTTGTTCTGTGATAATATGACCCAAATATATAACTTCGTGACGCAAAAATTCACATTTCATAGGTTGTACTTTTAAATTATAATCTCTGAACCTTTGGAAAATTTCCTTTAACTTTTCACTATGATCTCTTAAATCATGAGCATATACAATAACATCATCTATATATACAAATGCTTTTATTCCATTTATTCCTAATAACACCGTGTTCATTAATCTTTGGAAAGTACTCGGCGCTCCTTTTAATCCGAAATGCATTTTAAGAAACTCATAATGTCCTTTATCTGTCGAAAATGATGTCTTAGCTCTATCATCTGCATGTACCGACACCTGATGGTATCCGCTCGCTAAATCCAAAGTCGTATAGTATCTAGAATTGCCTAGTTGATCCAAAATATCATTTATATTAGGAATCGGAAACACATCTCCGATCGTAATATTATTTAATTTCCTGAAATCTACACAAATACGAAATTTTTGTTTCCCTGAACAGTCGACCTTCTTTGGTATCACTATTAACGGGGCGTTCCAAGGTGAAGTACTCTTTGTAATGATTCCATCTTTTTCCATTTGATCTACCTGCGTTGATATCTCCTTTTTGTGATTCTGTGGTAACCTATATGGTTTAATATAAATCGGTTGAATATCGGGTGTTGTTCTAATTCTATGCTGTATTGCTGATGTCCCGTCCAACCTGTCACCTTCTAATAAAAAAACATCTGAATATTGATTAAATATATTTTTTAATGATTGGTATTCTTCCTTATTGAGATGCTGCAATCTTAACGACTTCTCCAATAACTGTAACCGATTTTCATTACTCCGATCTTCTGCATTTTTAATACACACTTGTACGTTTGCTTCTTCAAATTTTTCATATAATAAATTATTCAAATCTACTGACTGTAACTTAATAGAATTTTCATTTTGATTGACAATTTTTGTTAACACTTGCCGATTCTTCACTTTAGTAATTACATTACCACATTGAACTCGATTTTGCAATACTTGTGAATATATAATCACTGTATCATTTTCCTTTATTCGATTATCTGTGATTTTTACTGGAATTATCATTTCCGATCTCGGTGGTACTACTGCAATGTCTAAATTATCTATATGCGGAATGTCTTGATTCACTACTGTAAAATTGTCTTCAGTAAGTGTTGACGTTATTTCATTTTTTGCATAATCAATTGCTATCTTGTTATCCTCTAAAAACTCTTTACCTAAAATTTCATCATGAGGTATCGGAAAATTATTGTTAACAACTTGAAACCTTACTTGTCTTTTTTCTTCTCCAAAATTTACCATTATATTTACTGACCCAATTGTGTTCACAAAATATTCATTAATCCCTTTTAATCGATATAAAATTTTTTCGTTAACTTTTACGTCGTCTTTTAATGACAATAATTTCACTATATTTACTTCGCTACCAGTGTCAAGTAAAAATCTTGATTTCTGATTAACGAATTCCCTAGCTTGACATATAATGTGATCTTTAAAAAGTTGTGCCTTTAATTTAAATGCTCTTGAAATGTTACGGCTGTTGCTTTGATTTCCTGGACCGATCGTTCGCCGTTCTGAATCGACCCTGTCTCGTTTCCCGAAGTTGATGGTTCTGTCATTGAACTTGAATTCGCTTGACCAGCTCTTTTTTCATTGTTATATTTTAATTTCCTGCATACTCCAATTTCATGACCTAGTTTCTTACAATATTTACAAACAATTGTCTTGTTATTAATTGCACTATTACTTTCTGCCGTCTGCCGATGAATATTTGCTGACCAATTGTTTGGTTTTGAATTTTGCCCAGTATTCGTAACCCAGTTCTTCTGATTTTCTTGTGGCTGTTTTATAAATTGATGATTCGATCTTGACCTACATACCTTGGCCATGTGACCTACTTTGCCACGGTTGAAACATGTAATTTTCGCTGCTTCTTGCCTCGGAATTTTTGATTGCGTTTTCTTATCTGATTTGTATGACGTTTCCTCCTGCTGAGCCACCGCAAATGCTTCCTCAATTGTACTCGGATGACTTGCCTTTACTAACATTTTTATAGGTTGTCTTAGTCCCTCGATAAAAATACTTAATGTTTGCGTTTTTAAAATTCCCTCTATGACTTCTGCCACTGCTACACTTTTATCTTTGGTTTGAACATTTAACGTTAAATGAAATAGTTTTTCTAACCGACTATAAAATGTACTAATTTCTTCATCATATTTCTGACGAGTTGTGGTCAATTCTAACATCAAATGTGTGGAAGTATGTTGTGGTTCAAAACAATTTTTTAACTGTGTTTTCAATTCTTCCCATGAATCTATTTTTTTAAATCGGACAACCTGAGCTGCTTTTGCTGTTAAATTCGCTACTATTGCTCCTAATATTATGGGTTTTATTTCTTCGCTAATACATGAAAAAGCAAATTCTGATGACTTTATGAAATTATGTAAGCCCTCAGAGTCTTGTTTGTCAAACTTTGGTAATATTCGAAATGCTGCCTCTAAAGAAGTAATTACACTCATATTTACTAACTCAGTACTTGATTGACACAAATTTGGTACAAAACTGTATGATTCAGTACTCCTATCAAAAGAAATATCTTCTTTAAGAATGTTTGAACTTAATTCTGCTGGTACTCCTAACCGTCTACGTTGTATTGGCAAATGTAATGTATTCCTACCAGTATCAGGATTTTGAAGTCCTAACAAAGTACTCTGATTTTGTACTGTATTTTCTACTTGGTTGCTAACACTGACCCTACCAGATGTTGTTTGACTTGCCCTACTATCATCTGAATCAAATGACCTATCTGGAATAAATGTTTCGTCTTTACTATCGTTCTGTGTTGTATTAATACTACAACTTTCGTCACTCATCAATTAAATATAAATAGAAAAATATGGATAGAACTTATAGATATGCTTAAAATATATATATATAAAACCAACTTACAATACCAATAAATTTAACATTATCGAAGTTGTTCCTACGTTGCCTTTGAAAAAGTTGAATGCTGAATTTGTTAAAAATGCTCTGTAATTGACTGGAATGCTTCGTAGTTGACTGGAATGCCTTGTAGTCGAATGAAAATGCTTTGTGGTTGAATGAAATGCTCTGTAGTCGAGTGGAATGATCCGTAGTTGACTGGAAATGCCTTGTAGTTGAATGAAATGCTCCGTAGTTGAGTGGAATGATCCGTAGTTGACTGGAATTATGCACCTTGACTGGTTCAATAACAATTTAACTCACCTTGATTGAATAGACGCGTCTTGTTTGAATTAATGGTTCTTTTGATCCGCTGCCACCAGTGTTACAAGTCGGTTGACCATAGCCTCGTACTTGTAGAGTTTGTAGGTAGATTTAGTAAATAAAGTAACACACACGTTTACTATTCAATTAATAAAGTTTATTGCGTTCTGAACATATGCAGACAATGGCACTCTCCATTCTCCACTGCCGTCTTAACATCTTCACGTTCCTTATATCTAAACTTATCTAGGACAATCCTTCCTATATAAAAGTGCTTACTTGCAGTTTTCGGGATTGTGCCTGTTTACACTAATTTACAATAATCAATTTATTTCATAATTCTAAATGTTTTACAAATACTGCTACATCCTTACTTACTTCCTATGTTTAATAATACTAAACCATAACAATATTCACAAAGTTGAATTTAAATCTCAAGTCAAAAACCAACAATTGAATATTTTTAATGGCAAGCGGAAAACAAAAACATCCATATAATTTATGTTTTTTAATTTAATTTTAGTTGTTTATTATTTTTATTTTATTTTCAATGTACATTTTTTTTTTATTTTTGTTTTTTGCTGCTGCTTTTTTTTGCTACTGTTGATGTTTTTGATACTGTTGATGTATCCACAATTTTCGCAACCTACGAAATCAAAAAAATTAATATATGTAAAATAACAGTGAAATGGATTATTGTATACGTAAAATGTTGAACGTTAGTAACTCCTTTAAGATTATTAGAGAAAACACACTTTAACTACCTATTACAAGAACAAAATATAGTCAGACTATACTAATACTAATACTTCTCTTTCTTTATATTATAATATAGTATAATAATTATAATAGAAATTCGCTAACATACTCACAGTCAGCCAGGGTAGGTCTGTGTGGTATGTCGAGAGTAGACTGACCGTTCATTGTACTCTACGTTCTTTTATATGCATTTATACACATTGTATCGTATGCAAAAATTTTGCCAATTTGGCAATACATGCAAAAGTACAAAAATATAAAACATTCATCTTGTCATGTCTATATGCCATTTTTTTGATTTAATGATAAAATATATATATTTAACGAAGCCTCCAAATTATGACGTCATCGCGCGAAAAAACGAACTGGGTGCTTGCTCAAATTATTCTATAATTTCGACGACGACGACGACATACGCGGGTCATCTTTGCTCTATACCGAATCTTTTTGCATCATGGCTTTATGCCAAATCTTTTTGCCGCATTGTACTGCGGCCGCCCCTTTGGGGCTGTGTGCCGATAATATGTACGAATATACGCGTGCAAAAAGATTTGGCACAAAGCCATGATGCAAAAAGATTCGGTATAGAGCAGAGGGGACTGTTTTTCTGCGACTAAATTTGATATATTTTGTTTAGTCCATAACGAAGAACACTTGCCCAGTGCTTTCCTATAACATTTTTTAAAAGTAGTGTCTGAATTCTGTACCATTTTGTCAACATCATTTTTTGCTATCAAGTCAAGTGTATGACTAGCACATCTTAAATGTGGAGGTAACTGAATAAATGAGTTAGCTTCTTCTTGTTCATGAGTAATGTTATCCAAAATAAATTTATGATTTCATCATCTACATTTTCATTTTCATCTTCATCTGAATTTCTTAAAGTCTGATACGATTTGAAAGCTTTCACAAAATTTGAACCACTGTCTGTTGTTGTAGCAACTATCTTGTTTTGTATTTTATAGGTTGCATGAATCTTGTACAAAGCAGAAGCCGCAACATCATACGTATGTCTTCCCTTTATACGGCTACAAGCCAAAGATACTGAATGGCGTTGAAGAGAATTGGAATCTATCCAATGACAAGTAACTCCAAGATAACCTCGTTTACCTTTACTCCAACAGTCAGCTGTGGTTGCAACATACATAACGTTTCCAAGCGTTGAAATAATATTTTCAATCATAGATAAATACATATTATTAATAAGTAATTTTAAGGTTTTTCGGCACATAACCTTAAGGCCTTTGGGAAGGCCTAATTGCACCAAACTCACAAATGATGGTTTATCGACTATAGCTAAAGGTTGTGTTTCACTAATAACAAATTTTATCACAAGTTCATCTAAATGTTTTTGATTTACTTTAGAATAGTTATTTCCTTTATCAGTTCCGTAGTTGTCAAGTGTAGACTGCACAGATTCTTTTTTTTACATATTCTGATGATCCAAATTCCAATTTTTTCTTTTTAATAAATGCATTTTTTTTTACCTTCATTAATAGCATTTTCAAAGGAAACCATTTTGAATGGATGAACTCTCTAAAAAATTAACAACAAAATATATTTTAATTTTAAATACACATTAGATATATTTTATAGATTTGTGGAATACCTATCTTATTATTTCATTATTATTTTAATTTAACTTTTTCATGCATTTTTTTTTAATAATTACTAATGTACTTAATATTATGTAGTAATAAAGTAGTTAAAATTTAATTAATGAATATTATAGTTAAAAGTTATGAAGCATAACATAATGATAATACCTATCACTATTCATTTATATAATCTATATAATATGTATAATATATTTTCAATTTTGTATATTTTTATTTTTAAATGAATAGGTATTTAAAAATAATATTATCTCAGCATTTTTTTTTTAATATTTTAGAGATTTTACTACTAAATAGTTTAAATGAAATGTATTTTTATTAATAAAATTAATAATTTATAGAAAACTTTTATAATAGATAACTAGAAAAATAAATTGTTATTTGTACTATTGTACTATTACAGGTACTTCAAAATTATGTCTTTACCTTCTATATTTTATAATATATTTTGATAATTTGTTTTTTTAAATTAAATTTAAGTTGTATTAATACTTATTATTACTATCTATGAGTTATTTGTATTCTAAACATATAATTATGGTATTAACTAATACATAGGGACATGATTTAACAACACTTTTATAATTTAATTTTAAATGTATTAAGTATTTACCATTTTAATACTAATGGCCCATTATTATTTATTTAGATAATTAGAACATTTACATCTTTACATCACTGCATTTTTTAAAAACTCAATATAACAAGATTATGGTACTCATTCAACATTTCAACATAACATAATAGTTGAATGTACCAGGTACCTACATACATTTTTGTATGCGCTTATTCAAGTTGAATAACATGATCTATTTATTATAATTTTCCTTCTTGTATAAGCAGTGGCGTCACGACCTTATTTTTTTGGGGCAACTGCCCCAAACAATTTTAGGTGGGTGGGTGGGTAAATTCGTTAGGTCATAAAATTATTTTTATATTTAACTATATATAAATATTTTATTATATGAGTCACTAGTCAGCTGTCAATATATTAGTACGTGGGTAACGACTAACAAAACGTACTATGCTATATTGTTGTATGTAATGCGTATCGCATAACATGGCGGCGTATGGCGTATAGTATTTATTACTGGAAATTAAGAAATGTTCATAAATAGTTTGGTAATTGTATATTTCTTATCTCCAGAGTGCGGGAAACACTGTACATTTATATACTGCCATAATATTATGTATAATGTATAAAAACATATACCTACATGCGACATGCAGAACGATACAATTATTTTCAATTCTATTTTTATAAATAAATGGAAAATATGTTATTTACACGAATCAATTATTGACCACTATCAAAATAAGACATTGGCCACCGCCTGTATTCACAATTCTTTCACTAGCTGACAGCCGCGAATCACGCATTCGCGCACGTGATAAACCCTATAAATATTATAACTTCATCACCGACTTAACCGTGTGTCCGTGTTGTTTTACCTATTGCACTTAGTTTGTAACCTTTTAAATTTGATTGTTAAGTTTTGTATTTGTAAAATGTCAAACGCAAATAATTATGTTTGTTTATGTGGAAAAAAACGAATGAAATTAAACGATACAAATTGGAAAAGACATATACTTGCATGTGATCTAGTAAAGTTAAAAAACACAAAAACAATAAGTGACGTTTCAAATTTTTTTATAAAAAAACGCACAATAGATCAACTTAACGATTTACCAAAAGAAGGTAAGTAAAATAATTTTAGATTAATTCATTTTATGAGGATTCCAAAACCAATAATTTATAATAAATAAACAAATAAATTATGAAAATGTCTGATTATTGTTGAAATTTCATTTGCATGTGTCTTCTTTTAAATTATAAAATACTACCTACCTATTTCACTATAAATAAAAAAAACAACTCAAAGAATATTTATATTTTTTAATTAGGTATTACAACTGATATGCTTGGTGACAGTACCGCTGTAACATTAAAACATAATTGTATGGACACCAAGGGTCAAAGTGTTTTAAATGAAGATAATATACCATCTAGTTCAACCTCATGTAAGTAAGATATTATTTAAACAGATACTGCATTATTCAACATTGTCTCTAAAAAGAATTAAGTGTTAACTATTTTATTTTAAATAAAAAAACAATTTAAATTTTTTAAATTTTGTTATTAGGTATTACAACTGATATGCTTGGTGACAGTACAGCTGTAACATTAAAACATAATTGTATGGACATAGATGATCAAAATATTTTAAATGAAGATATACCATCTAGTCCAACTCCATGTAAGTTAAAAATAATTTAATTAACATTCTTGCCGTTCATTACTTCTTGTTTATTTAATTTTTTTTCTATTAAATTTAATATATTAAGCTTTGATAATTGATGCAATCTAAAAAATTGTTATTGATTAAATGTAATCAATTAATTAGTCAACAAATTATACCTATTATAGATACTTAATATAAATTTAAACTGTTACAAATTGTAAAATGTTTACTATAAATTTTGATAACTACTTAAATCATTTGAAAATTTATATAAATCTTTTTTCCCTATAGTTGGTGTACTTGATGATGATTATTTGCAAGATTGTTCTACTGTTAGTCAAAATAATGAACTTCCAATTCCCTCTTCTAACTATAAATTTCCTAACGATCCAGCAATTATTTTAGAGACAAATATATCTAGTAATTTGTTGCAATATTTTTTTGAACTGGGACCATGTCAACCAGGAGTATTGGATATGCCCGCTAATAAATTTCCAATAACAAATGGCCGTTCATTCCGCGAAGAGTACTACTTTAAAAAACTTCCTGATGGAAAAAATATTAAACGTCAATGGCTAGCATATTCACCATCTAAGGACAAAATGTACTGTTTTTCTTGCTTGCTTTTTGGTTTAGTAAAGACTAAAAAAAATAAATTTGTTTCAACTGGCACTCAAGATTGGAAACATATTACTTTAAGAATGTTAAACCATGAGATGGCAAAAGAACATTTAGAGTCAGAAATCAGTCGAGGTCAGTATTCCTCTAATAATCGTTTAGATGTCAGATTCAGACTAACAACAAATAACCAAATCGCGGAAAATAGAGAAATAGTTAGAGTTATATTTGAAATTCTATTGTATCTTGGAAGACAAAACATAGCATTTCGTGGGCATGATGAAAGCTTGACATCAAAAAATCGTGGTAACTTCTTGTCTCTAATTAAAGTTTTGTCAAAATATCATGCTCCTTTAGCTATTCATTTAAATAAAATTGAAAATTCATCAAAAAAAAATAGAATAACATTTCTTTCTGGTCAGACACAAAATGTTATGCTTCAAATAATGAGTGATTCTATAAGATCAGTAATTTTAAAAAAAGTCAACGATGCTAGAATGTTCGCAGTTATTATAGATACAACAACTGATATTTCCAAAATGGAACAATTCACGTTTGTCGTAAGATTTGTAAATGATGAAGGAATTGTAGAAGAAAGACTTATCGCACTAAAAATAGCAACGGATGCAACAGGCCATGGGATGTTTCAACTATTTTCTAAGATTTGCGAAAAACATGGATTGGATTGGAAAAATAATTTATATGCCCAAGCATATGATGGAGCTGCAGCGATGCAGGGGCAATATTCTGGATTAAGAACACTTGTACAACAACAATGTCCCCGTGCTAAATATATTTGGTGTTGTGCTCATGTTATAAACTTGGTTATAGTAGATATGTGTGATTCATGTTTGGATACTCGTAATTTTTTTGGAGAAATTCAAGCATTAGTTGAGTATTTTGGAGCAAGAAAACGCACGGCTTGTTTTATTAATCACCAGAAACTGCAGTATCCTGGTCAAGTATGCCGAAGATTGAAATATCTATCTTCTACACGTTGGACGTCACATGATAGAGCTATAGACGTCATTTATGAAAAATATACTGCTATTGTTGAAAGTTTGGAGGAGTTAACATTATCAAATGATCGTACTACTTCATCGCAGGCTATAAGTCAGCTTAAAAATGTAACTTCCTACAAATTTATTTTAATGATGATATTCATGAAAAAGATATTTAAAATTACAACTCCAGTTTCAGTATATATGCAGTCAACTAAATTAGATTTCATTGAAGCAATGAATTTAGTCGATTCAGCTCAAAAACGACTCGAGGAATTACGAAATGATTGTAAATATAATGAATTAATTGACGAAGTAAAACAGTTTGTAATACATGAAAAGCTCGAGGAACAAGATTTTCAAGTTGTCAGAATTAGGAGAAAAAAAAGAATGGATGGAGAGAATTTGCATGATGAAATTAATGAAATTGCCAACACACCATCTTTATTATTTAAATTTCAAGTTTACTTTTTTGTGTTGGACACAGTCAGTACTGTTTTGAGTTCTAGATACTCTCAAGCACGAGAAGTATTAAAGGATTTGAGTCTTTTATCTGTGGAAAGAATTAAGTCTTTTAGTTCAATACAGGATTTTCCTTATGATAGTTTTGATGCTCTACAAAGTTGGATTCCAGAATTAAATATAGAATCTCTTCGAACTGAATATTCAGCATTCTGTAATGCTTATTCTTCATTAACAGCTGGTTTAAATCTTGGAGATACGTTACATGATGCCCAAGAGTCTGATGATGATTGGTCCACTAATGAAAATGATGATGAACAAGAACATACTACTTGTAAAAGCAATAAAGAAAATACGGCATCTATATTACAACTATTATCAAAATTTAATCTTACTTCAGCCTTTCCAAATTTATATTTGGCTTATAAAGCATTATATACCATTCCTGTAACATCTGCTGCAGCTGAACGCACATTTTCAAAAGTTAAAATTATTTAGTCTCGGTTAAGATCCACAATGTCTCAATTAAGGCTAGAAAGTCTCATCTTATTAAACTGTGAAACTGATATAAATGTAGACTTAAATCAAGCCATCAATGAACTAGCCATATCATCTACATTTATGAAAAAAACTTTATTATACTCATAAGTCATAATATTTTGAATGATTAATGTTTTATTATTATATATATATATTTTTTTTAACTATTGTTATTTTTTAATATACTTAATAAAATAGTTTACTAAACTGCTAACTTGCTAAAATTTGTTAAAAGAACATAGGTTCAATAATAGGTAACTTATTACATTAATGTTCATTGATATAGTAAAATAATATCAATATTTATTTTATAATTAAAAAAATATATGCATCAGCAGGTTTTAGTTTTATGTGTGGGTGGGTGGGTGGATAGCCTCAGTATTTGCCCCAAAGAATAAAATGTTCGTGACGCCACTGTGTATAAGGTTGTATAAGGTACAGTAATAATTAATAAACATATTATATTATTATTGCAATATCTCATACAAAAAATCAAGTATTGTAATTAAGTAATGTGAGTAGCAAATACTTATTAGTTAATAGTTATTTACTTATTTACCATCATATGACGCTTGAGATTGGACGGTGTATTTTTGGCTGTACCTATTTCTTTTCCTGATGGGCCACACAAAACACATTTTGCAATTATATTATTTCCTTTCATTCCTTTGAATACAAAAAATGATTCCAAACCGCTCCAAGGTAAACATTCCACTGAGAAAAAAAAATATTACATTGCTTTATCCATAACCAATATTATTGTTATTGTAGTAAGCCAGCTACTACGGAGTAATACCAATTTCATAAGTACATAGTTATTATTATAATATACGATGAATTGGGATTCAGAATTAGGCGTAGTAACATTTGACAGTAACAATAAAATCAGATTCCACAGGTGCATAAATATTATAATAAACGGTAGACCGGCATAGTCGGGTATTAAGAAGGAAATGGGTCCTTCACACCTATGGAGATCAGGCTCACTGAATAACTCATGACGAGAGGGCTGAAATAGTCATTCGTCATTTTTGACAGAAATACTGGACGCATACGATGAATTTAAAATATTAAAGAGTAAAATGACTAAACACAAGTTAGTAATACATTCAATCGGATAAATATTCAATCGTCAATGCGTGGGCTAGAATGATGACTATACGAGTGACATCCGTGAGAACGGAGATATCGCATATGTAGGCAAGGGGTACGGGGAACCTCATATATAAGGGAGCCCGAATCGGCCTGTATTCAGACGTGTACTACCACCCATTAGTGCAAGCACCTTCACGACACTCTGTTGAATATTATTTGGACTTAGAAAAATTATCGAACATTATAATAAAAATTCACTTTACATTGCATCTGTCCTATCATTCATTGTCTACCACGACTACGACATCAAATAAAGTGTCTGCGACCTGATCTAATAATAACTTGGTTGCCACTTATCTACTGTCAGTACTACGATAGTAGGTACCAAGCATCCAGGCTTATTACACTGGCGCAGTCGAGTACAGGAGGTTCAGGAAGCTAGAGACGAGGCGAGCAGTCAAAGCGGCGGAGTTAAATTTCCAAAGGCGAGTCGAGCAGTCAAGGCAGCGGATTCAACTTCAAAGGCGAGTCCAGCAGTCAAGGCGGCTACATTCAACTTCGGAGATCCAGTCCCGACGCAGCGGCTACACCACGTCAGCAGCTCCACGGAGGTACAGTCGAGGTCTGATCAACCAAGGCGACTCCGGATTCAACGGACAAATTCTAGACGGGCCAGCAGACAATCAGGGAAAGATGAACACAGCAGTGGCAACAGCGTTATTGTGAGTATATTAATTAAGTGAAAATAGATAATTAAATTAGAATTGTATAGCTTGAAGTGCACGTCTCACGTTGATTCATATAAATCAGCGTTTATTTTATACTTGGTGGTGGTGTAAAATATTAGGGAAAAATATTCGAATAAAAATAAATAAAGAAAAAAAAATAGGAAACAAGCTTGGGAAGAACTATATACGTATTTTTGATAGACAGCTGTAGACTGATCTAGGATTTTTATGGTAAATAGACGGCAAGGACCGATCTGAGATTTTTTTTGTGATAGGCAGCAGGGACTGACCTAAGTATTTTATGGTATTTTATAATAGACAGCAAGGACTGATCTAAGAATTTTATGGTATTTTTTTTGTGATAGGCAGCAGGGACTGACCTAAGTAATTTATGATATTTTGTGATAGACAGCGGAGACTGATCTAATAAATTAAAAGTAGACGGCGATAGGCTGATCTAAGGAATTGATGCACGCGCGTAGCATTTTTAATTATATATGGGAATAATTGATTAAAGGAAAATATTGAATTTTTGAATTGAAATATAGAATGATAGATAATTGTTGAAAGAAATTAAATGATATATATTGAAGAAAATAGATTTGAATTGAAAGGCAGTAGATGACCTTATTAAAGTAATTGACGTCAAATTTTGAAAAGTTTTGGGGAAAAAGAATTAATTATAAGGCTAGCCTAGGATAAGATTTAGTATAATATTACTAAGAGTAAGTTAATAGAATAATAATTAAAAAGTTATTTTTTCTGGTTAAATTAAATTGATAAAGCGCGTAAAATAGGAAATTAAATCATATAGAAAAATATATTAGTAATAAGAAAAATAAGGGGATAGGAAGTCGAATATTATTAAAGGGATATACGGAGTAGCTAACCGGGAGTTGTTTTATTTTATAATATTCGAGCGTAGTACGAGCGCGTACGTAAAAAACATCGCGGAGCAGGGCGAGGGAAACGGGTGAGGAACACCGTATCGAAATTTAACACGCGTAGCATAGGCGGTCGAACGTTTTACGTGTTATTAGATAGGTACTCATCCATTTCAACGTACGACGCGCGTTTACGTAATTTCTTTTTATTATTTGTGCATGATAGTTATTTTATAAGTAGTAATTTTTAGGTATTATTAATTTTGGTGACGGTAGTTACGTATTAATAATTTATAATTAATAATAGTATATATATGTAGAGTAAACACTGTTGGTAATTACTTACGCGGATAGGGAATTAATAATTTAGTAAATATAATTTATTGAAAATTATATATATGTAATGTCTAGATAAATATATGTCAGAATCCGATAGTTCAGATATTGACACTAGTTCTACGGACAGTTCAATAAAAGTTAAAAAATATAAGACTAGGAAAGAAATAAAAGCGGAAATTTTAAAAGACGCTGTAAAGAAAGAATTTTTAGAACGAACTAGGAAACAAGTAATTAAAGCTGAAAAAATTGTTAAGGAAAAATTAGTAAGAACACATAGTTTAACAGAACAAATAGGTACCACGCCACGAAAACAAACCGTAGGACGTTTAGGTACTAGGTCAGATTCAAGCGTAGTTCACGTGCAGTTAGAATCAGTAGTTAAGAAAAAAATGAGTAAAATGGATTTAGATAAAGCAATTGCTATGATACCTATTTGCACGGGCAAAAAGGACGTAGCCGAATTTATAAATATTTGTGAAATCGCAATTAAGGAGACAACGGATGCAGAAATACCGATATTATTGAAAATAATTACTTCTAAGTTAACAGGAAATGCGTTAGAAGTAACAAAATATCGAAATTTAGAAACATGGGGAGCAATAAAAACAATATTAGAGGGGGCATTCGAACAAAAAGTATCGGAGAGGGCCCTATCAATAGCTTTAAACACGGCACGTATGGCCGAGGGAGAAAGTGTAGCAAAATTCGCTAGTAGAATCGAAGAGTTATATTATAAACTCTGCGCGGCAAGTACGGTAGGTTTAACTCAGGCCGAGGCAGATATAGTGAAAAAACAAACAAAGAAACAGGCAATGATCATATTTATGACGGGGCTACCTCATCACCTATATACAGTACTAAAAAGTCGAAATCCCACTACATTGGAACAATGTTTCAAAACGGCGATCGATGAGATGCTTGAATATGAATCAAAAGTAGAAATGGACAAATTACAGAGACAGATTGGTAATGGAAAACAGGCAGGCGTCAATAACGAGGAAAAACGACAAAACGATGGTAACAACGCAGTTAATCGTGGAGGAAACGGTAATTCAAATCAAAATCACAGAAATAATAATTTCAACGGATATAACAACAGATATGTTAACCACAACAACCGCGGTAATTATGGAAATAATAATCGGGGCGGATATGATTCACGCACGGTTAATCGCGGCGGTTATCAAGGCGGAAACAGCTATGGACGAAATTTCAATGTCAATAATGTACAACAAAATAATAATAATCGAAATAACGCAGGGTGCTACACGTGCGGCAAGTCTAATCACTTGGCGCGGGATTGTTGGAGCAATCGACCAAATGCACCACAAAATACGAACAACAATAATCGTGTGGGCGGCACGCGTAATACGAACAACAACAATAATGTTCGTAGGGACAATAACAATACTCAGGGTGTCCATTGTAGTTACTGTAATAAGATAGGTCATGAAATTTCAAACTGCTATACAAAACAGAGAAATGAAAGAAACACGGCGGGAAACGCCAACGGACCATCACCAGTGGGAGTCAGATTGGTCCAAGAAATAATTCAAGACCCACACACAGGATTTTCCACATCACAGCAAAATTAATAGACAATCACATTACTTTAAAATCACCTAGTTTTAATAAAGATCAAATTAAATTATTAGTCGACACTGGGGCGGATCTAAATATAATTAAAATTAATGCATTAAAAGGAAACACTGAAATTAACGAAAACGAAAAAATTTATTTGAAAGGCATTAATGAAAAAATAGTGTCTACAATAGGAAAAGCAGAAATAGAATTAATAATTAATAATGAAGCATTCGAAACACAATTTTATGTTGTAAATAATATTTTTCCGATTTTGGCAGACGGGATTATTGGTAATAAATTTTTAATTGAAAACCACGCAGTAATAGACGTCGCTAATAACACGTTAACAATAAATAATATTAAAACAGGAAACGATAGTGATATCTGTTTTACATTAAAACCGCGCTCAGAAACCATAGTACAAATCGATATACCCGATAAAGAAATGAATAATAAAAATATTTTAATAAATAAACAAGAATTAATACCGGACGTATATTGCGCGAATATTTACAATACAGTCAAAAATAATAAAATTACTATAAGCATATTAAATATATCTGAAATGACGCAGGAAATAAATGTAGGTCAAGCGCGTAATATTTCATACGACACGGACGTTTCGACAGATAGCGTACGGTGTATAAACACAATTGACACTGAACGCTCGCGTCGGGTCAGGGCGTTGATACGTACTGATCATCTTCAAGTTCACGAATATAATTCGATAGTAAAAATATGTGAACATTACGCGGACATTTTCTATTTAGAAGGGGATAATCTTACGTGTACTACGGCAGCAGAACACGTAATAAAGGTTCCTAAAGATTTGAAACCGATTTATAAAAAACCATACCGTTTACCATTTTCGCAACAACCAGAGATAGAAAAACAAATAGGTCAAATGATGAAGGACGAAATCATAGAAAGATCAATGAGCCCGTTTAACGCACCATTAATATTAGTCAAAAAGAAGGAGGACGCCTCGGGGAAACAAAAGTTCAGAATAGTTATCGATTTTAGGGCACTTAATGAAGTAACTTTAAACGAATTTCATCCATTACCAAATATAACGGAAATATTAGACCAATTAGGACAATGTCAACTGTTCAGTTTAATAGATTTGAAATCAGGATATTTCCAAGTACCTTTGGCTAAAGAATCAAAAGAACTTACGGCATTTTCAACGGGACAAGGGCATTATCAATTTAAACGATTAGTTATGGGTCTAAGTTCAGCTCCGGCGACATTTCAAAAAATGATGACGAACGTGTTATCAGGGTTAATAGGAATGAAGTGTTTAGTATACCTGGATGACATAATAGTGTATGCTAAAAATTTGCAAGACCACAATGAAAAATTAATAGACGTATTTGAGAGATTACGTATACACAATCTAAAAATAGAACCGGACAAATGTAGTTTTTTGCAACGAGAATGTTTATTTTTAGGTCATGTAATTAGTGACGAAGGAATAAAACCGGACCAAGCAAAAGTTAAAGCTGTAAAGGATTTTCCGGTTCCTAAAAATGTCAAACAAATAAAAAGTTTTTTAGGACTTAGTGGGTATTACAGAAAATTCATAGAAAATTATAGCGCTATTGCTAATCCAATAGTGAAATTATTAAGAAAAGACGTAAAATTTAATTGGGACGAAGACTGTCAAAAAGCTTTCGATAAATTAAAAGAAATATTGTGTTCAGAACCAATTCTACAATATCCAGATTTTACAAAACAATTTATACTTACGACAGACGCTAGCGGTAGGGCGCTAGGTGCAATATTATCTCAAGGTAAAATAGGATCGGATTTACCAATAGCTTACAGTTCTAGAACTTTAAACAGGGCGGAATGTAATTATTCGGCAACAGAACTGGAATGTTTAGCGATTATATTCGGCGTAAAAACATTTCGACCGTATTTATATGGTAGAAAATTTACAATTCTTACGGACCATAGGCCTTTGTCATGGCTATTTAATTTAAAAGACCCATTATCCCGATTGGCAAGGTGGAGATTGCAATTGGAGGAATATGAATATGAGATAGTATACAAAATGGGTAAATTGAACACCAATGTCGACGCGTTATCGCGTATGTATAATATTACGGAAATTAAAGACGAAAATTATGATAATTTTATGCAAAAATTCGAAACAACATTAATATCTAATAAAAACGTAAAGGAAGTACACGGCGAACTAATAAACAGTCCGTCGGAGTACCACATAGTATCAGAAATTGAAAAATATTATAATTTTCGATCAGGTATTAATTACGAATTAAGAAAGCGATTTGGTAGAGACAAACAATTAAAATCTCATAAAGATTTAGGCGATGTCGTAAAATTCAAAAGTGGAGATAGGTACATAATATTTTTAATAACAAAAACGAAAAAGAAACAATTAGCTACGTACCAAAATTTACACGTTGCTTTATTAAATCTTAAATATTTTTGCGAAAAACATAAATTAACTAAATTAGCAATGAACCAATTAGGACGACAAGACGGACTAGATTGGACAAAAGTCAGATCAATGATAAGGTACATTTTTCGTAATACAAATATAGAAATAATAATTTGTACCAAATTAGAGTTTAGTGGGGAAGAAAAATTAGTAATTTTCAAACAATTACATAATTCCGTATTGGGTGGACACCTAGGAATCAACAAAACCGTAAAGAAAATAAAGAAACAATTTAACTGGCCGAACTTAAAGCAGGACGTAAGAGAATATATAAAGAATTGTACAGCATGTCAAATGAATAAAAATACTAACAAACATATTCAATATCCGATGGTGATTACGACAACTAGTACGAAACCATTTGAAAAAATATTTTTGGACATTGTAGGGCCTTTGGTTACAACCGGGCTAGGTAACAATTATATACTCACGATGCAATGCGATTTAACAAAGTTCAGCCTAGGGGTAGCAATACCTTGTCACACCGCTAACGTGGTGGCGAAAGCGTTCGTAATAAATTTTGTCTGTATACATGGGATACCGGACGAAATTTTGAGCGATCAGGGCACCGAATTTATGTCAAATTGTTTCAAAGACGTATGTAAATTGTTAAAAATCAACAAGATTAAGACTTCCGGTTATCATCCGATGACCAATGGGGCTCTAGAACGTTCGCATAAGACATTGGCAGAATATTTAAGACACTACGTAAGTAAAAGTTTAGACAATTGGGATGAGCTTTTACCTTACGCCATGTTTGTATACAATTCTACGGAACATACGTCCACAAGGTACCAACCATACGCGTTGTTGTATGGCAAAAATATTAATATACCAGTTAAACTGAAAGCAAAACCGGAACCTAGGTACAATTATGATGATTACGTATACGATCTTAAACAAAAATTCCAGGAAGCTCATCAAATTGCACGGAATAGATTAATAAAGAATAAAGAAGTAAATAAACGATATTATGATAAGAAAACAAATACGGAAGAGTTAAAAATCAATGATATGATCTTACTTAAAGATCATACTCAAAGAAATAAATTAAGTCCACTTTGGAAGGGACCATACGAAGTACTAGACGTACTAGATTCGGAAAATGTAGTTATATCACGAAATCGCAAGAAAGTGACAGTACACAAAAACGATGTGAAACTGTATTACGAAGATAATAATGTAGATAATGAAGAAATCACGAACACATGACGAAGTTTTAATTATAAGTAATTAAATAATAATAGGATAGGATAGTTAAGATATCATTACAAACGCAGTATAATATATATAGTATAGATATAGATATAGTATATAATACGAAATAATTATAATAGGTACACAAATAGAAAGAGAAGAAAAATAATAACAATAAAAGATAAAGTCGGCGTGGGATGTGCTCGCGATGGCATTTTATATAAAAAAAAAAAAATTTATATAGAATATATGAACATTATAGGTGGATTTCAAGGATTTCATTAATAACGACATCAATAGAAATAGTAAAAATCCAAAGAAATTCAGGTTCTAGTAATAGTCCAATGATGAGGATTTATTATAATACAGGGAATATGGTAGGAATAGACTACTATCAATCCGACACAATAATTTTGCCACAATTTCAGTACAATGAATGTAATATGGAATCGTTACAAATTAAATGTAGCACCCCATATCGAGGAAGTGTACTTCAATCATTTGTTCTTGAACATGAATACCTATTGGAGAAGTCATGTACAATACAATTAAAAAATAAGAATGGATCGTATTATGAATTCAAAATGGAATCGGAATATTATATGGGTTATCATCGGATAGGAGAAATAAACAACGTAAACAATGACAATGTAATATACACAAATATCACAGCAACGACAACTGGGTCAGTCGAGTTCAACGCCACGGAAGTAAACAAAGATTATGCAAACATAACTAGCACAGTAGGTCACACTACACAGACAGCAAGAACCGGACGTACAATATCGAATTACGAATTGAATAATATTACGGACGAAGCATCAACACGATACTGGAGTACCACAGAAAGTGAAAATATAAATTACGAAACAAACCAAGGCAGTTATTATGTGAGCAATAATGGAAAAACAGTTGTGTGCATTCCTGATGAACGAATAATTAGTTACCTATATATAGTATGTGGAATACTAGGAATAATTGTAATCATAATGTTGTTGATAATGACAACTATAGTGAAGCACTATAGGTTAGTCAGGAAGGAGAGATATAGATACCTCGTACGAACATTAGACTTTACGGAAATGGATACAATACGAGCCCGCGACGACACAGCAAACTTACGACTTTGAAAAAAAAAAAAATATTTTTTTTTAAATAAAACTAAAATTAAAATAAATTAAGATTAGATAGTGTTAGGTAATATACAATTAAATAATAGAAAAATCTAATTATAGGAAGACATACAAGTTATTCTGTATCGAACTGGATTTCGCTATTATGACTGGGGAACATGAAAAATGTACAATAGGCGACGGAAGTAATATACCACCATGTTTAACAAAGCATATACAATTAGCAAACAGTCAACTAGCTGAACCATTCTCGGACGACAAAATAAGAAGGATGGAACAAAGCATCGCAACATTTCTCTACGACATGTCAAAGGGCAGAGTCGGTAACCAATATTGTCAAGAATTAGTTGAACACATGGAGTATATACCGGAACCAGAAATATTGTTGGAATATGTAGATTAATATACGAATTAAGAATAGTACAAATGATAGGATAAAATATAGAATAGAACTAATGATAGGATATAATAAATAGTCATAGTCTAAGAAAAATTTTACTGTAGAGTAGAATATGCATGGTAATAGATTCCTAGTAGATTAGTACAAATTAGCCTAGTACAAGCTTCATTGTAGAAAAAAAAAAAAATAACGTAGCTAGAAATTAATTTTATAGAAGTAGTTAACGCAATAGTAGTTTGGATTATTTTAGAATAACAAAGCATATTATTAAAATGAAAGATCTTGTAGGGAAGAGGAGATAACGGTACTGGTGATCACTGATTCAGATGGGACCAGACTGCTAGTACAATTCGACGGAAATGCAAATGAAGACCCGGAATATGAAATGATAATGAGTGTGCAGGCGGGAGGTCGTCTGGTGGTAATGGTGTTAAAAAAAAATGATAGATACATATGCGAGTTACAACTGTTTCGCTATACAGGGGAGGAACCTATGGGACAAGTTACACATAACCTTAGGACATTGATTGATGTTTACTATGGAGATCGAGGTAACATTCTTCCCGGTAGGTTTCCACAACCGGAGATGGTGGAACTATGTCAGGGTTTATGGAGTTGGTTCCGAGACCCTCATGCATATAATGTATCGACAACGCCATTTCGTTACCACCTAGATGTAAACCGGATACCGGGAGTAGGCGGAGCTAAGCCCGTAGGCGTAGCAGGTATAATATACAATCGAACGGAACCACCTCCACTCATGGGAAGTGAAAATGAACAACAATTGAAAGACAATATAGCACTGGCAAAAAGGGTCATCAATGAGTTTTGGGAATTAAATAAGGAGATAAACAAGGAAGCATGGGCACATTATTTGAACGTTAATAGCTATAAGTTTGTATAGATTCTAGATGATATAATGACGGAGATAATGTTAGTAATATAATATTAGTAATAATAATAGCACTAATAGGGAGTTTGGTTAGTAATAGTAGGACGCCTAGCATTAGAAATAGAAGTATGTTACGTAGTATTAGTAATAATATTAGTATTAGAAATATGACTGAAGCAGCTGATCTGTGGTGGTCAGATAGTGATAGTGATAGTGATAGTAATAATTTAAGATACATAGCACCTAATAGTACAATTAGTAATATGGACGAGGTGGACGATTTTAGCGATGACGATAGTAATATTGACATTTATAGGAATATACGTAGTAGTAGTTATGCAACCAATGTTATGGATTTACTTAATGCAGAAAATAATTTAACTATAGAAAGTATTT
>CARXXK010001470.1:0-25596 GCA_949089665.1 Macrosiphum euphorbiae
TACACACTGTGTTCTGTTAGTGAACTAATTAAAAAAAACTTTACCTCAACAGAACAATTTTATTTTACTTATTAGTTTTCCCTTTTGTCATTTGACTTAACTATTTAATGTGTAATCAAATTTGACAACTGCTTCAGAACCATTTTCTATGAGATAATTTAAACTAAGCTCTGTGCTTTAACCACTTACTCTGTGTTACTAGGTACTTAAATAAGTTTTATTACATTTATAGTAGTTATAAGTATATAGGTAAGAAAAATATTTTTTAGGGTTAGGTTAGGATATTTAAAGCACGACTACATTATACTAATATACACATACACACTGTGTTCTGTTAGTGAACTAATTAAAAAAACTTTACCTCAACAGAACAATTTTATTTTACTTATTAGTTTTCCCTTTTGTCATTTGACTTAACTATTTAATGTGTAATCAAATTTGACAACTGCTTCAGAACCATTTTCTATGAGATAATTTAAATTAAGCTCTGTGCTTTAACCATTACTCTGGTTACTAGGTACTTAAATAAGTTTATTACATTATATAGTTATAAGTATATAGGTAAGAAAAATATTTTTAGGGTTAGGTTAGGATATTAAAAAGCACGACTACTTATACTAATATACACATACACACTGTGTTCTGTTAGTGAACTAATTAAAAAAACTTTACCTCAACAGAACAATTTTATTTTACTTATTAGTTTTCCCTTTTGTCATTTGACTTAACTATTTAATGTGTAATCAAATTTGACAACTGCTTCAGAACCATTCATATTCTATGAGATAATTTAAACTAAGCTCTGTGCTTTAACCACTTACTCTGTGTTACTAGGTACTTAATAAGTTTTATTACATTTATAGTAGTTATAAGTATATAGGTAAGAAAATATTTTTTTAGGGTAGGTTAGGAATATTTAAAGCACGACTACATATACTAATATACACATACACACTGTAGTTAACTACATTATTACATAAATACGTTTGTTCCTTTACTTTTGATTTGCTCATTGTTTATTGTTTTTATTATATATTGTATATAACTATCCATATTTCACATATTTAATGTGTAACTGTTAATTATATATTACTACTTATGAACGGTATGAGAGTTAAAGTTTAAACGTAAATTTTAAATGTTAAACTTCTGTATTAAGCTTAAAGCTATTCAAGTATGATTGCCTTAACTATATTTTGTTTTACTTTAACGTACAGACTGATTCTGTGAGTAACTATAGCATTACATGTATTACAATTTTTACTGCTTCAGTACCATTAATTTACTACTCAACATTAAAGACATGTACTTTACTTTTTGTTTTAATTATTACTTTACTACAACTGGCTAACTCTAGTTACAACTTATTTTATTACTATCATTATTGTTCATGATTATGTTTACTTCTTAAGTATAACATTAGAAGCATTATGTCAATGAATGTTATGTCAGTTACATACATACCAATATACATACTATAACTATACAATACATAATAACTAATATTGTTTTTTTCTATCACGTACACATTTAATTCTATTACCTTGATTTACACGTGCTCAAACCTAAACTAACTAAACAGTTAGGCATTTGTTCATTTGATTATTATTTTTGTTGAGGATCATGACGTATACCTAATACCTCAACAGAACACTTTTATTTTTACTTAACTATTTAATGTGTAACTGTTTATTACTACTTATGGACTATGATTATGTACCTATTCATTGATTATGGCTCGACATAGAGTCAGACTTTGAACGTTAAACTTCTATGTTCTGATTTTTAATGATTGCCTTAAACTAATATTTTGTTTTACTTTCACTTACAAACAAATGTTTGATATAAGTGTACATGTCTCTCTACACAACACTTTTATTTCACTTATTAATTTTCCCTTTTGTCATTTGACTTAACTGTTTAATTGTATAACTGTTGATCACTGCTTCAGAACCATTCTTTTGCTATGACTAAACATATTTTAAACTGCGCTCCTATTGTTTTAACTAATATCTGTTTGACAAATATGCTTACAATATAGTTAATTAAACAATTGACATTAAATATACAACTGTACTTTTTGATTTAATTATTACTTTATTAATAAAGTTATTATTACTATTACTTTAAAGTTGTATACTTAAATAAGTTTTATTACAATTAGCAATAAAAACATAAATCAGAATATATATCACATAATATATCAAAATGTAAAACATAAATAATATAAAATAAAAAGATATAACGCTAAAACATTTTTACTCTGCCATTATACATTAATTATTGATAAATAAATATGTGATTTAAATTGAATTACACTAACCGCCTATTAATTTATTAGGTAGTCGGACGGCAACTGGTGCCAGGCGTGGCTGAAGAGCCTGAAGGTGGAGACCCCGTGCAAGTTGCACCTAACCTTGTGGACGAAAACGCCATGATGGACGACCACATTGAAGTTGTGATGGAAGACGGCGTTATGGACGGAGACAATGTGGAAGAACATGAAGACGTGGAGAACATGGAAGTCGTGATGGAAGACGAAGACAATGTGGACTACATCATTGAAGTTGTTATGGACGAAGACAATGTGGAAATTGTCGACGTGGACAACATGGAAGTCCAGATGGACGACGAAGTTTTGCCGGCAGACGTCGAGATAGTCGATGTCCTGCCCGGTGAACTCGAGTTCATGGACATTTTCGAAGACTTCAACCCTGAAGTTGCTGTTGAACTACCAAGAGTTCATGCGCCACGAGTAGACAGGCCAGCCAGCGTTCGACACCCACTTCCGGATCGGCACGACATCGGGCCGTTGAATGAAGTCTGCAGGCACTGTGAGGCCCGTCACTTCAACTGTGAACGCACTTTGAGGGGTCATTTCACATTGTGTTGCAACAACAATCAGATGGTGATTCCTGAAGGACCCCGTCGGTTGCAACAAGCACCTGAATTGCTACAGAGTTTGTTGGTAGACGACTCACGGATAGCAACCCAGTTCCGTAGAAACATAAGACGGTACAACAACACTCTTGCGTTTGCCGCCTTCTCCACTGACCTCAATCAGAGAAGATTGCCTGGTCGCGGACCGAGAGTGTTCACTGTACACGGGCAGGTGTATCGAAGGATCACCAACGACGTCGTCAGAAACGACGACAGACCCCCAAGTTACTGTGAGCTCTATTTCATTGAATCTGGGGAAGCAAACCGGGTTCGCATGAACCAGAACCACCAGGGTGAGCTGAACGAGACTGTGCTTACAGACTTGGACACGATGCTGAGGCAAACCAATCCATTTGCCATGGCGTTCAGCAACATGAGAGCAGTGTGGCTGGAGGAACAGAGAATTGCCAACGCCGATCCTCTGGTGGAACCCAGGAGAGTCACCATGCACTTGGTGGCTGACCCAAACAGTGACCCAAGGCGGTACAATCTACCGCCAAATCAAGTCAACGAAGTTTCGGTCGTGTTTGCTGGAAACAATGGCCAACCGCCGAGAAACCTCGACCTGGTGGTGTTCGACTCGAATCCAGTGAACCCACAACACAGGATGCAAAACTTATCATGCGGCTCCCAGCACGCAGATCCAATGCTATACCCCCTGTTGTTCCCACACGGTGAACTGGGTTGGCATTTCGAACTGCGACAAGATGATGGTGGCCGGCAAAATGCTGTGCGCACACGCAACACTATCAGAGAATTTGTGTGTTACCGTCTGGCCATTCGTTACGAAGGAACTAACGACCACAGGCATCAAAAATTCAGTCTGGTACACCGTGCTGGTTATCTGTTTCAACAGTACGTCTGTGAACAATACGTACGAATGGAAACAAACAACATACGGTTCATTGAACGCAATCAGGGAGCCCTGTTTGCCGAAGCGTATCAGGGCCTGGTGGATCACATCAACCAGCAGTTGCACATCGAAGAACCTGCCCCGGTTGGACGCAGAATGATTTTGCCGTCGACCTTCACTGGAGGTCCGCGTTACATGAAACAGAGCTACCAGGATGCAATGACCATAGTGCGCAAGTACGGCAAACCCGACCTGTTCATTACCTTCACTTGCAATCCTGGGTGGCCTGAGATCGCCAGCAACAAAGGAAATCATGCAGTTGCAGGTGACAGACCCGAACTGGAGGCAAGAGTGTTTCACGCCAAACTCAAGCAGCTCATGTCAGACATAACTGAAAATAGAGTGTTTGGTAACGTAGACGCATATGTTTACACTGTTGAGTTTCAAAAACGCGGTCTGCCACACGCACACATACTCATCATCCTTAGCGATGGCAACAAGCTGCTCACAGCCGAGGATGTAGACGATGTCGTGTGCGCTGAACTGCCAGACCCAGCAGACGAGAACAATCAGAGACTGTTCACAGCTGTGACGAGTCACATGATACACGGACCATGTGGGCAACTGAACCGCGACAGTCCGTGTATGGCTGAAGGGATATGTCTAAAGAAATATCCAAAGGCATATAGTGCAGAGACAGTTTACGTTTCTGACGGCGGGTACCCAACGTACCGTCGACGAGACAACGGGATCGAGGCCCTCGTGAGGGGACACCAGGTCAGCAACGAGTTTGTAGTTGCCTACAACCCGTACCTGCTGGCCAAGTACGATGCACACATCAACGTAGAGGTGTGTTCTACTGTGAAGAGCGTAAAGTATTTATACAAATACGTCTTCAAAGGCCACGACATGGCTACAGTAGAAGTCCAAGACAGAAATGAAATTGAAAAGTAAGCATCTGTTAATTTATTTCTTCATATACTAAAACTGTTTTAACTCATAAGTAATTCGACTAAATAAAATAAAAAAGTTATTTTAAAAATGTAGCATACTTGGACAACGAAACAAAAGTTCTTTATTAACTTTGATGTATAACTCCTTAAATATTGCTACTATGATTTAAAAAAAAACACTTATACTCAACTTATATTTTTAAATATTTATTTGTTTGTTGTTTTTATATGCAAATTAACAATATACAATAAAATAATGGTTACTTTTCGGTTACTATGTTTTTGATATTAATGTTACATAATTAATTCATACAGTAGTACACTGACCTTAAAAAAATATTTTATTTAATTTTTAAATTTTATTATTTTTATAAGTTGACATTGTAAATTTTTTACATAATATAATTATCTATATGGATGTAATATAAATAACTATATTTAATTGACATCCACAGCTATTGAGCAACGCACCTAAGTTAGACATAGGCTCGATTATGTGGTTAAATAGTAAATATATAACATACTATGTAGTATTTACTTGATTATGACAGTTTTTAGGTGAGTCGTTTATATAAATTTAGTGTAGCATACAAATACTGCTACAGATTCTAAATAATACAATATTAATAAACAAAATAGAACTTTATGTACCTATTTAATGAAAGTCTGAAAATTAAATTGTATAATGTTATGTGACAATATACTATTTGATATAACTTATATAGGTAGAGTATTATATGGAATAAACTATTTATTAAATAATAAATTAGGTAACACTTTATTTTGTTATCTCCAAATATATTGTTTAACATGGGCTGGATTATATGGGATAGTCCTATAATATATACTTGAATAGACAATAGTAATATAACAAACCTACAAGTATACTCTATGTAGTACTAAATATATTACAGTTTTTAGGTGAGTCGATTGTTTGAGGTAATGTAATTTGGTAATTATAAATTTTATGTATGAAGCAAAACTGCTGCAGATACTATATAATACAATGATTTATTATAAACTAATAGATCTTCATGTATTTAATTAAATTCTGACAGTTAAATTTTATAATGATATGGCTATACTATTTGATTTTACTTATGTAACTAGGTTTATGGAGGATATTACAATATATAATTATTGATCGATATGACTACTATAGGTAGGTAGGTTTATTCATGAGCATAAAATCAAGTTAATTAATAGACAATTGATAAATAACTATATATAATTGACATCCACAGCTATTTATCAACACATCTGAGTTAGACAAGGGCTCGATTATGTGGTTAGATAGTAAATATATAACACACTATGTAGTAGGTACTTGATATATTACAGTTTATATAAATTTAGTGTTGCATACAAATACTGCTACAGATTCTAAATAATCTAAATAATCTAAAAATCTAAATAAACTAATCAAATTCTGGCAGTTAAATTGTATAATATAAATTTTATTTTTGTTATTTATTAAAATGTATTATTATTATTATTATCACTACTCATAACATTATTGTGTATTAATCGAACGAATTTTGTTTGTTTCAGTTACATCAATGCTCGGTACGTCAGTCCGCCGGAAGCGGTTTGGCGACTGTTTTCGTACGAGTTGCATAAGCCGAGTCACAGGGTGATCAGGCTTCCAGTCCATCTGGAAGACTACCACACGGTGTACTTCGCTCCGGGACAAGAACTGGAGCGTGTGCAAAACGCAGCGCTGGCCCGAACAAGACTCACGGCGTTCTTCTCGCTCAACGAGACGGACCCCGAGGCCAGACAGTATCTCTACCATGAGATACCGATGCATTACACCTGGGTGGAAAGAGACAGGAGGTGGAATCGGCGCCAAAGGGTAATGGCCAACGAGACGTTGTCTCGGATGTACGCGGTCAACCCCCTAGATCGAGAGCGATTCCTCTTGCGACTGCTGCTGCTGCACAGGAGAGGTCCTCAGTCGTTCAGAGACATGAGGACCGTCGACGGGGTCGTGTATCCGACCTACGCGGCGGCGGCGGTGGCGCTTGGACTCCTGGAGGATGACCAAGCCCTGCTGGCGTGCATGACAGAGTCCGCGGCCGTGGACACTCCCGCACAGCTGCGTTACCTACTGGTGACGATCCTGCTGTACTGCGAGGCCGCGGATCCGCTGGCGTTATACATGGCAAGCGAGGAAGACCTGAGGCAAGACTTCTTCCACAGACTGAGAGACGAGGACCGCGCGAGAGCCGCGTGCCTGGACGCCATCGGGCGGCTGCTGCGGGGTCACGGTAAAACGCTGGCCGACTACGGGTTGCCGAATCCGGACGTCGCGCTGCTCGAAGAGGACGCGGGAGGAGACGTCTACGCCTTCGTCGACGCAGTGGTGCGTTGGACTCTGCAGTTGGACAACCTCAACGACGAACAGCGGGCGGTTTACGACCGCGTGATGGCGGCCGTCGACGACAACCGCGACGTCCCGAAAATGTTCTACGTTGACGGGCCCGGTGGTACTGGGAAAACGACGCTTTACGGCTGCCTAATATGGTCGCTCCGCAACATGGGCAGATCCGTGTTGTCTGTGGCGTTCACGGGAATAGCGGCGACGCTCATGGACGGTGGTATGACCGTTCACTCGACGTTCGGTTTGCCCTTCGGTACACTCAACGAAGATTCGACGTCGTCCATCGCCATGCAGTCTCTGCGCGCGCATAGGATACGGGAGGCGGCACTCATCGTCTGGGACGAAGCGCCCATGTCTCCGGGGCTCCAACTGACGGTGGTCGACCGGTTGCTAAAGGACATAATGCAATCGGAACTACCGTTCGGTGGTAAGACGGTTCTATTCGCAGGTGACTTCAGACAGATACTGCCGGTGGTCCGCAGGGGGACGAGGGCCGCGATCGTGGCGGCTTCAATCAGGCACCACCATCTGTGGGACGTCTTCGAGCGTTTCAGCCTGACGCAGAACATGCGGGCCAACAACGACGCGGACTTTGCCGCCTGGTTGCTTCAACTCGGCAACGGCCAGCTGCCCGCGGTCGACGGAAATGTGAACACCGTCGAAATCCCCAGGAATATGGTATGTGACATAGCTAATTTGATTGATTTTGTTTACCCGCAGCAAATGTCGTTGGCTAACGTCGACGACTTTGCTCGGAAAATTATTCTCTGTCCCCGGAACGAGGATTGTAGACAGGTCAATCGCACGGTGCTGCAACGCGTCACGGGTGCCGCGAGAACCTACACCGCCATAGACACGGTGGTGGCGGACGACGTGGACGAGATTGCCAATTACCCGACCGAGTTTTTGAACTCGCTGGAGCCCGACGGACTTCCTCCGTACAGGCTGACGCTGGTGGTCGGTTCCGTGGTCATGCTGCTGCGGAACCTCGATCCGAAAATCAGACTGTGCAACGGAACAAGGTTAGTGGTTACGGAACTGAGGCGCAACAACTTCAAAGCGAGGTTGTTGGCGGACGCGGGGGAAGGGCAGGACGACATCGTCATCCCCAGGATACCGCTGTCGTCCAGCGGAGACGACGACCTGCCCTTCACCATGCGTCGGGTTCAGTTCCCGGTGAGACTTTCGTTTGCGATGACGATCAACAAGTCTCAGGGTCAAACTTTTGACAGAGTTGGTTTGTTTCTGCCGTCCCCGGTGTTTACGCACGGACAACTGTACGTTGCGTTCTCACGAGTGCGGGACTCGGAATCAATAAAAGTTGGTATGTACGGTGGCGACGACGGTCGATTTATCACAAGGAATATAGTGTATTCAGACGTGTTGTGATCGGCCGTTTTTGTTCAACCTTAACTTGAGCAGTGCAATTACACTTAATACTTATTAGTTATTGCAGTCTAAATCACTTATGCCGATAATTTTTAATTATTTGCTATAAGTTTAGCCGTCGCTATATGCGACAGCGAGTACCTGTGTGGTCCGACCTGTGTGGTCCGACCTTTGTGGTCCTGTGGAGAGAAAGTTTGACAACCTCCCCGTGGTTCTCTCTGGATGCTTATTCACTGCAAAGTGAATTTGTAACTAATGTCAAACGTTTTGAAATTAAATTAATTAACTGGTTTTCAGCATACTTATAGAATTAACATTTTCAGGCTGTTGGAAAATGGTGAACAACTGTGTTTGGTGTGGAAACATTGATGCCGCCATGGAGTTTCTATACACAAGTAAGTATGAACCATTTACGTCCCAATGACCGTTACACTCACATTCACATTTATATTTAGGTTTCGACGGATATGGACGCAGTTAGTGCAACACCATGGGTCACAAGTCTATCAAGCTGTGTTCGAGGTTTTTTGTTTCTGGAGACTTCTCGACACAACACTGAGGTTATTATGAATATTTGCATTAGTTTTTGTTCATTTCCCACACATATCAAAACCACCAAAATGTGTTTCATTTTTATTAATCACAACTTAATACTCTTATAACAATTTACTTTCATTGACCAAATGCTTTTAATGTTTATAATTTATTGTAAAACCTTATATTCATGAGTATACTTCGATATTCTTCATTATAAAGGTTAATGCATTTGATTTTCTGTGATCACTGTTAACTATTACTTGAGAACTATTATATGTTGTATGTGTTATTCTTATTCACTATTCACTATACAATTTAATATTTTTGTCATGTTCTCAGGTTAATTTATTATCAGAAATATTTCATTGACTTTTATTTTTAATGTTTAACTACCCCGTGTTCAATTCATGTTCACATAATATCTAAACAGAATATTCTTATACGTATAACGCATTCATTTTAACTTAGACTAATATGAGTTCAAAAAAATTCATAGACCTTATTAGATAAACCCAATATGGCCTTAATAGTGTTATTAACTTTTATAATGGTTTTATAAAGATATACTGACGTTGTGCTTAAAGTATCTTTACCAAACAAAATGACAAAATTGATTCTGCCTCACTCTTTAAAGAACTACATTATACTATAAGCTTATTCATTAAATTAATTAACTGGTATATTGTATTTTTAGGCTGTTTTGTGTTTTTGTGTGGAAACATTGAGATACAAACCACAACATGACAGGCCAACACAGCACTGCACTGCTACCTTCAGCAGTGATATTATGGGTTCAGTTCCCACTCTGTGTTTCATTCATGTTAACCACAACTGTGTTTGGTGTGGAAACATTGATGCCGCCATGGAGTTTCTATACACAAGTAAGTATGAACCATTTACGTCCCAATGAACATGACCGTTACACTCACATTCACATTTACATTTAGGTTTCGGCGGATATGGACGCAGTTCGTGCAACACCATGGGTCACAAGTCTATCAAGCTGTGTTCGAGGTTTTTTGTTTCTGGAGACTTCTCGACACAACACTGAGGTTATTATGAATAGTGCATTAGAATTTGTTCATTTCCCACACACATCAAAACCACCAACATGTGTTTCATTTGTATTAATCACAACTTAATACTCTTATAACAATTTATTTTCATTGACCAAATGCTTTTAATGTTTATATTTTATTGTAAAACCTTATATTCATGAGAATACTTTGATATTCTTCATTATAAAGGTTAATGCATTTGATTTTCTGTGATCACTGTTAACTATTACTTGAGAACTATTATATGTTGTATGTGTTATTCTTATTCACTATTCACTATACAATTTAATATTTTTGTCATGTTCTCAGGTTAATTTATTATCAGAAATATTTCATTGACTTTTATTTTTAATGTTTAACTACCCCGTGTTCAAGATATACTGACGTTGTGCTTAAAGTATCTTTACCAAACAAAATGACAAATTTGATTCTGCCTCACTCTTTTAAGAACTACATTATACTATAAGCTTATTCATTAAATTCATTAACTGGTATATTGTATTTTTAGGCTGTTTTGTGTGGAAACATTGAGATACAAACCACAACATGCCAGGCCAACACAGCACTGCACTGCTACCTTCGACAGTGATATTATTGGTTCAGTTCCCACTCTGTGTTTCATTCATGTTAACCACAACTGAAAACCCTTAGAAACATTTTTGAAATGACACCCAACAAAATGACAAATGCTTTTAATGTATAAACTAATGTATGTATTTGTTTTACTTCTTATTGTTAAACCTTATATCATCAAAAAAGACAAATTTAATTCTGTGATCACTGTAAATATTGTCGCTGTATTTAACTTAAAAGATTAATTATGTTATTGTATAACCTTATATTCGTACTTTAATGTCTATGGACGACTGTCGAAGTACTATATAATAGAAATTGCTGTATTTTGTAACATGCCGTATCATTACCTATTTGTTCAATCGCAATTGTAATTACCTTATAACTATGTAACATTGTGTTCAAACTGTAAAATACCTACAACACGTTGAATTTTTTATTTTTTAATGTCTTTACCGTGCGTAGGTAAATTGTTTTATGTACTTATCAAACATCTATCTGGTTATTGTATAACCTTAGATCCGTACTTCAATGTCTATGGACGACGGTCAATGTTCTATATTATAACAGTATGATTTTCCTTTGTATTTTGTTTCTTAAGTATCAGTATTAAAATTAGTCAAATTAAATTAACCTCAACTTTTTGTAACATGTCGTATCACTATCTATTTGTTCAATCGCAATTGTAATTACCTTTTAACTATGTAACATTGTGTTCGTACTGTAAAATACCTACAATACATTGAAGTTTTTATTTTTTACTGTCGATACCGTGTGTAGGTAAATACACTTTTGTTGTATGTGCTTATGATATGATGGTTGGTTAACTGTGACTGTAGTATTTCAATTATTATACATATTATTACGTTTGATTATACTTATTGTATTATACTTATTATTATTATACTTATTGTGTATTACTTTTATTATTATATATTACTGTCTATAGATGATAATACACATATATTTAATATTATATAGTTGTTAGGTCTTTATCTCTGAGTATGATCAATTATTGGTTTAAATCCATAACTAAAATATTAGTGTCGGCACGCCGTTTGTCGATCAACTATTGATGTAGACTATTCCAACTAACACTATAGATAACAGTCATACCTTAATTGTTCATCTATGTAGCACGTAGCTAATAGCTTGGAACACATCTTATCATAAGAAAAAAAAATATTTATTAATACTCTCATGTATAGTAACATTTATCACACTACTATTATTTTTATTAATATGTTGCTGCTAATATTAAAAAATTTGGAAAGTCATTACACTAATTGGTACTGAAAAACAGATTTATGGTTTAATTATTGCAATTAGTCTAATGACCGTTGCCAAGCTATTTGAATAGCACCTACATAATATTATTATAATCATTGATTATAAATACTTATATTATTTATATATATATATATGTATAAATATATTTATAATCAATGATATAATATACTAATTGTCACAGATAACACTTAACTACTTTATATTCTCAACAACAATATTATTAATTATTTTATATTATCAATTACTTTTTAGTGTTTACATTATTTTATGTAACAATACGATTATTTATCAGTCCATATTAACAACAATGTACGCTATACAAATATTTTCAATTGATTACAACACTTGCCCGACAATGTCATTACAATGTGGGATTTTATAAAACTACTAAATTTAAACACCAGTGGACTACAGTTATAATGATTAATTATCTTTTAGCACATTTTGTGAAGTAAACCCTATTCTGATGAATAAAATCAAGATAAGGTTTTCAACACTTACATTTCAAACCAGCAACACACATCACTTACCTATTTTATTATTACTAACTAATAATATATTACTGTTGTTAACCAACTACTAAAATATTTAATGACACACCTCACACACAATTGTCAATTGACAAACGTTACTGTTACAGTTCATAAAACAATATTGGGATTAAGGAAATAATAAATAACAATAAAAGTTACATGAATTAATGGTGCTTTATTCATTCTGAAAAATATTTAAAAAAAATACAATTGTTAAATAAATTATGAAGTAGACAAAATCGTCCAATTGAAACTTACCAGCCTCCATCACCACCCACTGACCACTGTTCGCCGACCCGATCACACTGAAAATGATGTATATAATTATATTTTTTTAATATTTTAATTTATATAATATTGACTATTCTTACGTTGGAGTTGTGGCGTCGTTCTGGCGCTGAGGAGTTGAGGAGGCGGTCGTGTACCCCCCCACCTCCTCACCCGTTGATCTCGGTGTCGAGGCTGCGGCCGGCTCCTCCACCGCCCTCGACATCTGACCGACAAAACTACTGAAAACAATACATTTTATGTTTTTGATGATAATTGACATATTTTGGTATTTGCGATCTTACCTTAACTCACGGCCCCGCCGCTGCTGCGGTTGCCGCCGCTGCTGCGGTTGCCGCTGCCGTTGCGGTTGCCGCTGTTGTTGGTGCTGCTGCCGCTGTTGTTGTTGGTGCTGCCGTTCCTGTTGCGGCCCCGACGAGGACGCGCCCGGCGATGCCGCAGGCACCAAGCAGGGGGAGTCTGATAAAATTTACAAAAGCTTAGCACGTGAAAAAATAAATAATAGGACAAACTTACCGCAATTTCTGGCCAGGTGACCCACCTGTCGGCACCTGTAACATCCTGAAACGTACAAATCATGTTTAGTGTTATACTTGGCTTATGCAATACGCATGTGCTTTTTTCTATTAGATACTTACGTCGGGCGTTTCCTCCCGGACGCCGCACGGGGACAGCATTGTGGTATACGGGTGCATTGTACACCCGCATACCACGGCCGTTGAAACTTTGACGACCTATTGCACTGTCTTTCGGCATGCTAGAATTAAAAAAAAAAAAAATTGTTTTATTCAAATACGTAACCATAACCTAAGAAATATTATTTTAATACTAAAGCGACGTGTACTCACTTCAAAGATGTTTTGAGAAATGATTGATAAAAACCAAACAACATGCAGCTGGCAATGCATTAGATGTCTCTTGACGCGGTAAAAATAGCAGCCAATCAGAAAATTAGATTTTGTCGACTTATTTGTTATAACCGCGAAAACATAACAATGATTACATTGATAATTGATTACAATGAAGCCTACACCAGCAGCTGATAGCTGTTCTCTATAATTATCAAAAAATACGATTTTGTTACCTCCTGTATACTTTTTCATATTTGAACGGCCGTTTCGAGCACTTTTCGCTGTAGGCGGATTGTCCGTTCGGGAATCGGATTTCACCCGAGATGACTGATAACTAGACACTCAAACTCAGAATCCGAATTTCCGATTTCAACACACACACTCCAGAACCGGACATACACGCCCGGTGCATGGTCTGCGATCCGACGTAGTCGGATTGCCTACCTGACTAGCTACTTGCATACGAGCGACTTACACCCCCAGTGTCCCCCCACTGCATCCGACACTCGGGAATCGACTTTTACCCGAGATGACTGATAGCTAGACACTCAAACCCAGAATCCGAATTTCCGATTTCAACACACACACACCAGAACCGGACATACCCGACCGGTGCATGGTCTGCGATCCGACGTAGTCGGATTGCCTACCTGGCTGGCTGTGTCGTACGATCGACTTGAATCGCGTGACTTACGACTAGACACTCTTCCGAGTTTAAAAATTACCGCTTAACCAGTGCTGCCAACACGACAAAACACAATAACCGACGACCCCCCCATTCCCGCCGCAGGCTGGATCAAAAAACCCAGCATCGCCGACAAAGATGCACCACCGCCCACACAGTCTTTCCGCCGTAGGCGGGATGACAAACACCGGAATCTAGTCTTATATAATAAAACGCTAATAACGCGTATAAGATCCGCGGGGAGCGCTCACGGCACTCCGCGTTTCTTCCATGACGACCAATCACAATACTTCCCGCGCGTTCGCTATAAATTCCGCTCGCTTATCTCCCATTTCCTTATCGACGAACATTTTCGAACATTATTATTATTATTATTAAAAAAAAACCCGTGTTTTTCAATTTTTTGACGTGATAATAACGTCTTATAAATCGATTACCCCGCGACCGTCGGGCGGAGTGGGAGGACCCATTAAACGAGTAATTATTTTTGACCAAGTATAACTTAGCCGGTATTCGACTTAGAGACCCCGTACCAATGGGCATCTCAATTTTTTAGGCCCCAGATGAATTTTCAACATTAGGGAACCAAAGCCCCCACCCCCCCCACATTTTGAGTTGAGTATAACTCGGCCGGAATTCAAGTTAAAGACCTCGGACCAAGGGGGAACCCATTCTTTTTATGAATACTACCGTTTTCCGCTTTAGGGAACGGGGGCACCTCCTCCACCCCTTTTTGGATTTTGCTTTTTTGATGGATTTTGGTCCGGGAGAGTACTAACACCCACCTCGCCAAGGGGAAACTCGGGGTTTTGACTTTTTGATAGGATTTATTGGGATTTTCTTAAATATTGTTTTTAAGATATTGTGATAAGAATTTTATTTTATCGAAGCGAGCACGGCGACGCGGCTTAAGAGTCATACATTTGCCTCGAAATTTCATCCGAGTAGGTGGCTAGGTTGGTTAGGCGTTAGGATAGGTGACTCGAGGGTCGTGGGTTCGAATCCGCCGTCCGGGATTTTCGGTTATTTGCGGCGGCCGTACTAAATCGAATTTCTTATTTTTGCGTTTTTTTTTTTCGTCACATTTATCATTTTTAACGAAAGTGTTAATTTTTTTTTTAAATTTGCATTATATTATTATTATTCGTTTGACGATATTTATTGGGCAAAAAAATTATTATAATTAACATTTACCGACGCACCTACATGTTTTTTTTAAATTTGCATTATTATATATATTATTATTATTCGTTTGACGATATTTATTGGGCAAAAAAATAATTAAAATTAACATTTAATTAATACTTGATTTTACCGACGCACCTACATGTTTCTTTTATTAACACATTATAATAACGTATAACTAACCTAGGTGTAGTACCTACTTGATATATTACAGTTTTTACGTGATTCCGATTTGGTTAAATACTGCTACAGATTATAAATACTATATTAAAAAATAGTACGACTGTAATATGACTGCTTCATTTGCCGTTTTTTTCGAAAATTCGAGTCCCGGGGTGGAGTAGTGTGTCGGAAACGAGAGTATGTATACTGTATTCATTTATAGATACCTACGTTTAATAGGATAGTATTACATTTCAATAAAATTTGTACCTAATATTTTAGAAAATATCCAATCAGAAAATTAGATTTTGTCGACTTATTTGTTATAACCGCGAAAACCTAACAATGATTACATTGATTACAGTGAAGCCTAACATAAAACACCTGATAACTGTTCTCTATAATTATCAACAAATACAATTTTATTACCTCCTGTATACTTTTTCATATTTGAACGGCCGTTTCGAGCACTTTTCGCTGTCGGGAATCGGATTTCACCCGAGATGACTGATAGCTAGACACTCAAACTCAGAATCCGAATTTCCGATTTCAACACACATACGAGAACCGGACACACACGCCCGGTGCATGGTCTGCGATCCGACGTAGTCGGATTGCCTACCTGACTAGGTACTTGCATACGAGCGACTTACACCCCCACTGCATCTGACACTCGGGAATCGACTTTCACCCGAGATGACTGATAGCTAGATACTCAAACTCAGAATCCGAATTTCCGATTTCAACACACATACGAGAACCGGACATACACGCCCGGTGCATGGTCTGCGATCCGACGTAGTCGGATTGCCTACCTGACTAGCTACTTGCATACGAGCGACTTACACCCCCAGTGCCCCCCACTGCATCCGACACTCGGGAATCGACTTTTACCCGAGATGACTGATAGCTAGACACTCAAACCCAGAATCCGAATTTCCGATTAGTTATACTTCGTCAAAAATAATTACTCGTTTAATGGGTCCCCCCACTCCGCCAGACGGTCGCGGGGTAATCGATATATAAGACGTTATTATCACGTCAAAAAATTGAAAAACATGGGTTTTTTTTTAATAATAATAAAAATGTTCGAAAATATTCGTCGATAAGGAAACGGGAGATAAGCGAGCGGAATTTATAGCGAACGCGCGGGAAGTATTGTGATTGGTCGTCATGGAAGAAACGCGGAGTGCCGTGAGCGCTCCCCGCGGATCTTATACGCGTTATTAGCGTTTTATTATATAAGACTAGATTCCGATGTTTGTCATCCCGCCTACGGCGGAAAGACTGTGTGGGCGGTGGTGCATCTTTGTCGGCTATGCTGGGTTTTTTGATCCAGCCTGCGGGGGGAAGGGGGGTCGTCGGGTATTATGTTTTGTCGTGCTGGCAGCACTTTTTAAGCGGTAATTTTTGAACTCGGAAGAGTGTCTAGTCGTAAGTCACGCGATTCAAGTCGATCGTAAGACACAGCCAGCCAGGTAGGCAATCCGACTACGTCGGATCGCAGACCATGCCCCATTCGTGTATGCCGGTTCTTGAGTGTGTGTGTTGAAATCGGAAATTCGGATTCTGGGTTTGAGTGTCTAGCTATCAGTCATCTCGGGTGAAAGTCGATTCCCGAGTGTCAGATGCAGTGGGGGTGTAAGTCGCTCGTATGCAAGTAGCTAGTCAGGTAGGCAATCTGACTACGTCGGATCGCAGACCATGCACCGGGCGTGTGTGTCCGGTTCTCGTATTTGTGTTGAAATCGGAAATTCGGATTCTGAGTTTGAGTGTCTAGCTATCAGTCATCTCGGGTGAAATCCGATTCCCGACAGCGAAAAGTGCTCGAAACGGCCGTTCAAATATGAAAAAGTATACAGGAGGTAATAAAATTGTATTTGTTGATAATTATAGAGAACAGTTATCAGGTGTTTTATGTTAGGCTTCACTGTAATCAATGTAATCATTGTTATGTTTTCGCGGTTATAACAAATAAGTCGACAAAATCTAATTTTCTGATTGGATATTTTCTAAAATATACCTACCTTGTATATTTATTTAATTATGAGAATTAAGTCAAATTAACAAATAGATAATTATATTGGTGAATAACAAATTTTATTGAAATGTAATACTATCCTATTAAACGTAGGTATCTATAAATGAATACAGTATACATACTCTCGTTTCCGACACACTACTCCACCCCGGGACTCGAATTTTCGAAAAAACGGCAAATGAAGCAGTCATATTACAGTCGTACTATTTTTTAATATAGTATTTATAATCTGTAGCAGTATTTAACCAAATCGGAATCACGTAAAAACTGTAATATATCAAGTAGGTACTACACCTAGGTTAGTTATATTATAATGTATTATTAAAAGAAACATGTAGGTGCGTCGGTAAATGTTAATTATAATTATTTTTTTGCCCAATAAATATCGTCAAACGAATAATAATAATATATATAATATAATAATGCAAATTTAAAAAAAAAATTAACACTTTCGTTAAAAATGATAAATGTGACGAAAAAAAAAAACGCAAAAAAAAGAAATTCGATTTAACACGGCCCGCCGGCGTTCGAAACCACGACCGTCGAATCACCCGTTTTAACGCCTAACCTACCTAGCCACCTACCGAGATGAAATTAGGAGTCAAATCTATGACTCTTAAGGGCGTTTGAGCGGACCACCGTGTCCGCCACCTTCGGACGTTCAAAACGCGAGATTTGCGAAAAAAATCGAACCTCGAGGCGCATGTATGCCTGTATATAGCGATACCTACACGGTACCTACTCTCGTTTCTGACACACTACTCCACCCCGGGACTCGAATTTTCGAAAAAAACGGCAAATGAAGCAGTCATATTACAGTCGTACTATTTTTTAATATAGTATTTATAATCTGTAGCAGTATTTAACCAAATCGGAATCACGTAAAAACTGTAATATATCAAGTAGGTACTACACGTAGGTTAGTTATACGTTATTATAATGTGTTAATAAAAGAAACATGTAGGTGCGTCGGTAAAATCAAGTATTAATTAAATGTTAATTTTAATTATTTTTTTGCCCAATAAATATCGTCAAACGAATAATAATAATATATATAATAATGCAAATTTAAAAAAAACATGTAGGTGCGTCGGTAAATGTTAATTATAATAATTTTTTTGCCCAATAAATATCGTCAAACGAATAATAATAATATAATGCAAATTTAAAAAAAAATTAACACTTTCGTTAAAAATGATAAATGTGACGAAAAAAAAAAACGCAAAAATAAGAAATTCGATTTAGTACGGCCGCCGCAAATAACCGAAAATCCCGGACGGCGGATTCGAACCCACGACCCTCGAGTCACCTATCCTAACGCCTAACCAACCTAGCCACCTACTCGGATGAAATTTCGAGGCAAATGTATGACTCTTAAGCCGCGTCGCCGTGCTCGCGGCGATAAAATAAAATTCTTATCACAATATCTTAAAAACAATATTTAAGAAAATCCCAATAAATCCTATCAAAAAGTCAAAACCCCGAGTTTCCCCTTGGCGAGGTGGGTGTTAGTACTCTCCCGGACCAAAATCCATCAAAAAAGCAAAATCCAAAAAGGGGGGGAGGAGGTGCCCCCGTTCCCTAAAGCGGAAAACGGTAGTATTCATAAAAAGAATGGGTTCCCCCTTGGTCCGAGGTCTTTAACTTGAATTCCGGCCGAGTTATACTCAACTCAAAATGTGGGGGGGGGGGGGCTTTGGTTCCCTAATGTTGAAAATTCATCTGGGGCCTTAAAAATTGAGATGCCCATTGGTACGGGGTCTCTAAGTCGAATACCGGCTAAGTTATACTTGGTCAAAAATAATTACTCGTTTAATGGTTCGGGGGGACGGTCGCGGGGTAATCGATTTATAAGACGTTATTATCACGTCAAAAAATTGAAAAACACGGGTTTTTTTTTAATAATAATAATAATGTTCGAAAATATTCGTCGATAAGGAAATGGGAGATAAGCGAGCGGAATTTATAGCGAACGCGCGGGAAGTATTGTGATTGGTCGTCATGGAAGAAACGCGGAGTGCCGTGAGCGCTCCCCGCGGATCTTATACGCGTTATTAGCGTTTTATTATATAAGACTAGATTCCGGTGTTTGTCATCCCGCCTACGGCGGAAAGACTGTGTGGGTGGTGGTGCATCTTTGTCGCCGATGCTGGGTTTTTTGATCCAGCCTGCGTCGGGAAGGGGGGGTCGTCGGGTATTGTGTTTTGTCGTGTTGGCAGCACTGGTTAAGCGGTAATTTTTGAACTCGGAAGAGTGTCTAGTCGTAAGTCACGCGATTCAAGTCGATCGTAAGACACAGCCAGCCAGGTAGGCAATCCGACTACGTCGGATCGCAGACCATACACCGGGCGTGTATGTCCGGTTCTCGTATGTGTGTTGAAATCGGAAATTCGGGTTCTCTGAGTTTGAGTGTCTAGCTATCAGTCATCTCGATTCCCGAGTGTCGGTTGCAGTGGGGGTGTAAGTCGCTCGTATGCAAGTAGCTAGTCAGGTAGGCAATCCGACTACGTCGGATCGCAGACCATGCATCGGGTGTGTATGTCCGGTTCTCGTATGTGTGTTGAAATCGGAAATTCAGGTTCTGAGTTTGAGTGTCTAGCTATCAGTCATCTCGGGTGAAAGTCGATTCCCGAGTGTCAGATGCAGTGGGGGTGTAAGTCGCTCGTATGCAAGTAGCTAGTCAGGTAGGCAATCCGACTACGTCGGATCGCAGACCATGCACCGGGCGTGTATGTCCGGTTCTGGAGTGTGTGTGTTGAAATCGGAAATTGCGATTCTGAGTTTGAGTGTCTAGTTATCAGTCATCTCGGGTGAAATCCGATTCCCGAACGGACAATTCGCCTACAGCGAAAAGTGCTCGAAACGGCCGTTCAAATATGAAAAAGTATACAGGAGGTAATAAAATTGTATTTGTTGATAATTATAGAGAACAGTTATCAGGTGTTTTATGTTAGGCTTCACTGTAATCAATGTAATCATTGTTATGTTTTCGCGGTTATAACAAATAAGTCGACAAAATCTAATTTTCTGATTGGATATTTTCTAAAATATACCTTCCATGTATATTTATTTAATTATGAGAATTAAGTCAAATTAACAAATAGATAATTATATTGGTGAATAACACATTTTATTGAAATGTACTACTATCCTATTAAACGTAGGTATCTATAAATGAATACACTACACATACTCTCGTTTCCGACACACTACTCCACCCCGGGACTCGAATAATATAATAATGCAAATTTAAAAAAACATGTAGGTGCGTCGGTAAATGTTAATTATAATAATTTTTTTGCTCAATAAATATCGTCAAACGAATAATAATAATATATATAATAATATAATGCAAATTTAAAAAAAAAATTAACACTTTCGTTAAAAATGATAAATGTGACGAAAAAAAAAAACGCAAAAATAAGAAATTCGATTTAGTACGGCCGCCGCAAATAACCGAAAATCCCGGACGGCGGATTCGAACCCACGACCCTCGAGTCACCTATCCTAACGCCTAACCAACCTAGCCACCTACTCGGATGAAATTTCGAGGCAAATGTATGACTCTTAAGACGCGTCGCCGTGCTCGCGGCGATAAAATAAAATTCTTATCACAATATCTTAAAAACAATATTTAAGAAAATCCCAATAAATCCTATCAAAAAGTCAAAACCCCGAGTTTCCCCTTGGCGAGGTGGGTGTTAGTACTCTCCCGGACCAAAATCCATCAAAAAAGCAAAATCCAAAAAGGGGGGGAGGAGGTGCCCCCGTTCCCTAAAGCGGAAAACGGTAGTATTCATAAAAAGAATGGGTTCCCCCTTGGTCCGAGGTCTTTAACTTGAATTCCGGCCGAGTTATACTCAACTCAAAATGTGGGGGGGGGGGGGCTTTGGTTCCCTAATGTTGAAAATTCATCTGGGGCCTTAAAAATTGAGATGCCCATTGGTACGGGGTCTCTAAGTCGAATACCGGCTAAGTTATACTTGGTCAAAAATAATTACTCGTTTAATGGTTCGGGGGGACGGTCGCCTGGTAATCGATTTATAAGACGTTATTATCACGTCAAAAAATTGAAAAACACGGGTTTTTTTTTAATAATAATAATAATGTTCGAAAATATTCGTCGATAAGGAAATGGGAGATAAGCGAGCGGAATTTATAGCGAACGCGCGGGAAGTATTGTGATTGGTCGTCATGGAAGAAACGCGGAGTGCCGTGAGCGCTCCCCGCGGATCTTATACGCGTTATTAGCGTTTTATTATATAAGACTAGATTCCGGTGTTTGTCATCCCGCCTACGGCGGAAAGACTGTGTGGGTGGTGGTGCATCTTTGTCGCCGATGCTGGGTTTTTTGATCCAGCCTGCGTCGGGAAGGGGGGGTCGTCGGGTATTGTGTTTTGTCGTGTTGGCAGCACTGGTTAAGCGGTAATTTTTGAACTCGGAAGAGTGTCTAGTCGTAAGTCACGCGATTCAAGTCGATCGTAAGACACAGCCAGCCAGGTAGGCAATCCGACTACGTCGGATCGCAGACCATACACCGGGCGTGTATGTCCGGTTCTCGTATGTGTGTTGAAATCGGAAATTCGGGTTCTCTGAGTTTGAGTGTCTAGCTATCAGTCATCTCGATTCCCGAGTGTCGGTTGCAGTGGGGGTGTAAGTCGCTCGTATGCAAGTAGCTAGTCAGGTAGGCAATCCGACTACGTCGGATCGCAGACCATGCATCGGGTGTGTATGTCCGGTTCTCGTATGTGTGTTGAAATCGGAAATTCAGGTTCTGAGTTTGAGTGTCTAGCTATCAGTCATCTCGGGTGAAAGTCGATTCCCGAGTGTCAGATGCAGTGGGGGTGTAAGTCGCTCGTATGCAAGTAGCTAGTCAGGTAGGCAATCCGACTACGTCGGATCGCAGACCATGCACCGGGCGTGTATGTCCGGTTCTGGAGTGTGTGTGTTGAAATCGGAAATTGCGATTCTGAGTTTGAGTGTCTAGTTATCAGTCATCTCGGGTGAAATCCGATTCCCGAACGGACAATTCGCCTACAGCGAAAAGTGCTCGAAACGGCCGTTCAAATATGAAAAAGTATACTGGAGGTAATAAAATTGTATTTGTTGATAATTATAGAGAACAGTTATCAGGTGTTTTATGTTAGGCTTCACTGTAATCAATGTAATCATTGTTATGTTTTCGCGGTTATAACAAATAAGTCGACAAAATCTAATTTTCTGATTGGATATTTTCTAAAATATACCTTCCATGTATATTTATTTAATTATGAGAATTAAGTCAAATTAACAAATAGATAATTATATTGGTGAATAACACATTTTATTGAAATGTACTACTATCCTATTAAACGTAGGTATCTATAAATGAATACACTACACATACTCTCGTTTCCGACACACTACTCCACCCCGGGACTCGAATAATATAATAATGCAAATTTAAAAAAACATGTAGGTGCGTCGGTAAATGTTAATTATAATAATTTTTTTGCTCAATAAATATCGTCAAACGAATAATAATAATATATATAATAATATAATGCAAATTTAAAAAAAAAATTAACACTTTCGTTAAAAATGATAAATGTGACGAAAAAAAAAAACGCAAAAATAAGAAATTCGATTTAGTACGGCCGCCGCAAATAACCGAAAATCCCGGACGGCGGATTCGAACCCACGACCCTCGAGTCACCTATCCTAACGCCTAACCAACCTAGCCACCTACTCGGATGAAATTTCGAGGCAAATGTATGACTCTTAAGACGCGTCGCCGTGCTCGCGGCGATAAAATAAAATTCTTATCACAATATCTTAAAAACAATATTTAAGAAAATCCCAATAAATCCTATCAAAAAGTCAAAACCCCGAGTTTCCCCTTGGCGAGGTGGGTGTTAGTACTCTCCCGGACCAAAATCCATCAAAAAAGCAAAATCCAAAAAGGGGGGGAGGAGGTGCCCCCGTTCCCTAAAGCGGAAAACGGTAGTATTCATAAAAAGAATGGGTTCCCCCTTGGTCCGAGGTCTTTAACTTGAATTCCGGCCGAGTTATACTCAACTCAAAATGTGGGGGGGGTGGGGGCTTTGGTTCCCTAATGTTGAAAATTCATCTGGGGCCTAAAAAATTGAGATGCCCATTGGTACGGGGTCTCTAAGTCGAATACCGGCTAAGTTATACTTCGTCAAAAATAATTACTCGTTTAATGGGTCCCCCCACTCCGTCCGACGGTCGCGGGGTAATCGATTTATAAGACGTTATTATCACGTCAAAAAATTGAAAAACACGGGTTTTTTTTTAATAATAATAATAATGTTCGAAAATATTAGGATCGATAAGGAAAAGGGAGATAAGCGAGCGGAATTTATAGCGAACGCGCGGGAAGTATTGTGATTGGTCGTCATGGAAGAAACGCGGAGTGCCGTGAGCGTTCCCCGCGGATCTTATACGCGTTATTAGCGTTTTATTATATAAGATTGAAATGTTATGTACAATTCCTTATTCATATATAGACGTTTATTTCAAGCTGTTGGTTAGTTCGCTGTTGAATAGCCCCATTTATCGGATCCATAGTATTATTATTAATTTATTACTTTATTATTACAATAATATGCTCATCATGTCATAACATCTTAGATAAGTGTTTCAGGATTTGAACTTTAAATTATCCGAAATTTTTCACGAAACTTGCGTAACCTTGCCTCCCGACCATTGTGTTAAAAATACATTTAGTCAACCTCACGTCCGTTTTCGGGTCGTGGGCGTATGTTATTTTATGTTTTTTCGTACACACAAGTCCATGAGCTTCCGTCAAATTTAAAGTTCTACCATTTTTCCTAAAATATCCCACATCGTGCTCAAAATTTATTTCTTTTATTTTATGTTCTTTTAGCTTTTCGAATTGCACTGTAAAATTTCCTGTAAAATACTTATCATAGCATGTTATGTTTAAAATTTCAAATTCTAAGTTTAATCTTTTCAAAACATTTCTGTCGGAATTTCCATTCCATAATACTACTATGTTCCGTTTTCCTCCCTTCAAAATGTAATTTTTTATACATTCTGGTGTTAAATTATTTAATTTGTAATCAAAAATTAACAAAACCTTACACCTTCCAATAATTCATACATAAAATTTTTTTCCCATTATATTTCACACATCCTACATTATCTAAAACACCACGCTAATGAAAAATCCTATTCACTTTGTACAATATTTTTATCAAATATATTTGAACTGTATTATCAATACATACTAACAAAAAACACGTAATAAACAGAATTTTGTCAAAATATTAAGAGATTGTAAAATTAATAATATTATTTAAATCACAAAATAGATTAATTCGCACCAAGTATATCTTAAGTAAAATTAAGAATCAATCTAAGAATAGTTTGATGAATACCCCAACTCATTATATACATTATTTCATTACACAGAATATAACTAGATTTAACCATTGTTATTATTACATCTTGCCGCATAAAATTGTATATAGGTACTCATAATACGCATCATATCAATATCTATCATTAACTACTTTTACTTTTATATATCGACTTATACATCAACTAGATACTTAACATTATATAATTATCTTGAAAAGGTATACGATACAACTATGTAAACTAAAATATTAAAATAATAATTAACCAATCTTGTAAAACTAATTAAATTATTTATATAACTATCCACATGACAATATGTCACACATGAAAAACCATATATAATAAACATAACAATATTGTAAACTTAATACATCTCATATTATATAACTATCATTAACAATTATACAGTAACTGTCAATAACATTTACATAGTATTTAACTTATAATAAGCAATGTGAGGACACAGTGCAAAATCGAATTGTGTGCAAT
>CARXXK010001471.1:0-25493 GCA_949089665.1 Macrosiphum euphorbiae
AACAAATGAACAAAAACAAAAAAAAATCTATTAACTTTGTAAATTTATTTAAATATAAGTGATAATTTGAAATCAGGTACCTATAGCATAGCTAATTCAAATTTAATAAAAATAAAAACAGGTAAAATCATTTTCAAATTATACAAATTTATTATAGTAGATAAAGTATTGTAGAAATAATTTGAAACTGAATATAAAGAATATTTTGATTTAATAAAATATGTCAAAACTAAAAAAATTGTCTTTTTGTCAACTTAAATACTAGCAAACTTAATAGCAGGTTATTGCAGGTTATTGCAGACATTTGCAGCACGTTAAATAGGTAGATTTTACGTAATAGTTAATAGGGTAATTTATTAATGTATATAAGCAGATATATTATAAAACATATTGGAAGGTACTGACGACTAAAAACAATAAAAGCTGTACCTATAATATTGTGTTTTAAATATTATTTTATTTTCCTAAATTAAAAATTAAAAATAAATTGTTATTGTTAGTGTTATATTAAAACATGTGTAGACAATTTGTAAAGACTATATACAACTATATACAGAAATAAAATAATCATAAATCATAATTATTACCACAAAGAAAATAATTATTGTATGAGCTAAAAATTATTCATAATACCTTTTTGTCATTGAAAGCATCAATAAAATTATTATAATCCTTAGCTGATATTGGACATTTAACTTCAATAATAGTGTCATCATCAATCACTCCATCTGTACAATTTTTACAAAATATATATTGAATTCAAATTCTATTAATTAATAACTACCTGAATTTTTAAAACTAATAACAATATTTTGAAGACAAACTAATATAAAAAAAACCGGGAAAGTCGCGCTCTGCTGTATAGTAGGGGTCGAGTGGGTTAAACTTGAATGCAATGATAGATATCATTGTATACGAAAAACGATTCTGAACGGAGATGATTTGTCAATATTTCCTATTTTTACATTTATATTGATATTAATTAATTTTCTATTATTAATATAATATTATTTTGATGAGTTTTACATGCATTTAAAATACGCTCATAAAAAATATTAACGAAATATCATTTGACGTTTATTTATGATTAATTAAATTTAAACTTATCTAGAACCTTGTATTGAAATTTCAAACCTTAGGTGAATAATAAATATTTTATGAATTTTTTTCTTCAAAATGATTTGCAAATTTTGGCGTTTTTGACGAATTTCGGAAATATTTGAACTTTAAACGCTAATAAAAAAAACTGTGCTTATGTATTTACAAAATTTTTACCTACACTTTGACCTACCCACTCGACACATACAATACAGCAGAGCGACTTTCCCGGTTTTTGTTTTTTTTTTATACTAATGATTCTTATAATTTATTATTTTTTAATAAAAAACATTGGTAATAATGCATTATTATAAATAAGTCTATTTTTAATATTACCTGGACTGGCTCCCAAAAATGGGTATTCTAAATCGCAGTATAAACCACATGGCTTAACTTTTAAAAACATAGTTTTTTCGAAATCTGCAATTGCCGAAGATTCCATTGCTTTCCCATATTCCGTAGCCTTTGAACTAAAAGTTCTGTATACTAAATCATATACCAGATTTTTACATGATGTAGTGGCTCTTTTTTTGCATACGCGTCCAAAATTTGAGGCAGTTAATCTCTTTCGTCTTTCTATGTGCCACTTCTTAGAATTTGATTGACTTCGAGTTTCTTCTTCTAAAGTATTTCGCTGATACATATTCATACATAATGTGTTTAAAAATTTAAGTTTAATTTCGTCATAGTCAAAGGGTTCGTCGTTTTCTAGAGGTTCGGCTAACCCATAATCAGCGTCCGGACCGTAATGTTTAGTGTTTCTAGGTACATTTTCATTAAATAACATACGTCTTCTTCTCTGATCATTTTTCTTTTCTTTTGAAATTAAGAACTTTTTACCAACATCTCCTAAAAAAATAAAACGTCAAAATTATCATATAAAATAATTTATAAGTTGCATTATAATTATCTATTTGCTGTAGAATTGAAAATTGAAATAAACGTATTCAATTAAAATTCTCCCAAGATATACATTATACATAATACATATATAGTCTATATTATAATTATTTATTTTCTTACCAGGACTTTTATCTTGAACTAATGCTTTATGAATAGTACGTATGTATTTTCCAGATGTGTTGTGAGATAGTAAAGCTGCTTCTACTCGGACATTGTAATTATGTCTTTGTGAAAAATTTATTCGTTTGCCGGAAAGGTGTTTATTTATGATGCTATTAAATTGTTCACAAATATTATTGTCAACGTTCATCAATAAACTTTCAGCATTATTTGCTAAGCGGTTTACTATTTGAATAAATTCTTCTAACAAACCAGTAGTCAGAGCTTCGTCAATATAATTGATTTCGTTTGGCTTAGGACCATTGCAAAAATACGGTTCACATAATCTATGGTAACCAAGAATATGTCGAAAACTATTTGTGATATCTTTTCGTAAACCTGGGTAATTATTAATTATACATTTTTATTTTACATTATTTTGTATGGAAAATAAACTCGCTTACCAAATATTTTCTCTTCTTTTGTCTCATATTGCAACCTGCTGCGGTAATCCATGGCCTTAGTTATGGCATTTCGAAATCGTAAGGGATTTTTTTTTATATGGTTCCTAATTGAAATTGGATATTTCGTATTTTTTATTATTCCTGTCAATTTTGTGCCATAATTCCGTAATAAATGGTTACGGCACTCAATTTTTTCAATAAAAAAATTTGGACCGTATGGCATTACCTCTTGTAGCCTTCTAGTAACACTAGAATCTCCATCTCCTTTAAAATAATAACTAGTGATGTGGATTTTACGTAAATAAATTTTTTGGTCATTTACTGAGTAAAATTACGGTAAAATTGGTAAATTTTTATTAAAATTAAATTTATAGTGTACCTGTTGAATTTTTTTACAATATTATGTAAAGAAGGCAAGATAAATATAAAATTAAGCATTAGTACGAGACTCACATCACAAATAAAAAAAACCAAAAAAATACATTTTAATATAGATATATAATATGACTCCTTATTGCAGATATGCATTTTCTTAAAGATTTCACCTCAAATTAATTTACATTTTAAGTCATTTTATAAGACATCAAAAATCATTTTAAGCACAAGCCAGTGATATATTTATATAGTTAAATGAAGATAATACATTTCTTTATACGGATCTGAAATTTGCAGTTTAGCCTATTACGACATTACCTACTATAACGAAATTATACATAATATATCACGAAATTATATTACCCACAAATTTATAGAAACTTATTTTTTTTTATAAAAGTATTGATATATTTTGTTATGTTAATCCGGGTGTTATACTTCATTAATAAAGATTAGTTGAATAAAAAAATTGAAATTATTGTGTATTCACGAAATTACTTTACCATCAAATCACGAAATTAAATACCATATCACGAAATTACCTAAATTATCTCAATTACTTTTGAACTTTTATAAAAACTTATCACCGAAAGACCAGACAAATGAAATAACTTTTGTTCTAATACAATATAATTTTTTTTTTTATCAAATTTCAAATGTTTATCCAGTTTTTGTAACAAATATTTGAATAGGATTCACAACTTAACTACTGCATTACTTATACTATAATTATAATAATTAATAATATAAATAATTATCTTACCAATTAATTTATTATATTTTAACCCATGCATTTCTACACTTTTTTTAAAACCTTCAGCGACCGCATCTGCTTCTATGCTAGTTGCTCCTTTTGACCAGTTCATAAAGCATGTATGCCGTATGGTTAGTAGAACCTTCGGTTTTCTTATTTTTAAATCTCTGGCAAATCACGCAATATCGATTTCGAATACCAATGAATAATATTTTTTTAGTCTTATAACCAATAATAGTAGCCTAAAATTATAACAATTCAATAAAATATGTTTTTTATTAATTATGTTTATAAGACTTATTAAAACAACTTACAACACCAGACAAAGCATCATACTACGTTTTGTAACTACGCTTTGACCATTGGCCATCTGCTACGACGGTACACATTGGTGTACCATCATGGTCAATTTCGCCTATGCCTTATTGCCAATTTTTTTTCCTCTTCGCCTGCTATTTGCATTTCTTTCAATGCCACATTATGTATTTTCTCACTCATAACCAATAAAACTGCATTATAAGTTGTGTTTGACATACATGAGATATCAGCGGAAACAAGTACTTCAGCAAGTTGTGTATAGCCTATACCAGCTGCAATTGTCCCACTAACTATAGCTTGATTTATGGGAATAAAATCTTCTGGTTCACTTTTCTCAGATTCAAACGAAGATTTTAAATTACACATTTTACATTGAAAAATATATGAAGATCTGAATCCGTAACGTTTTTCCGATAAAAATTGCATGTCTAAGAATGAGCAACCAAAACTTCCTGCGTGTTTACTTTTTTGTATTTGTTCAAAAACATACATTATATCGACAATTCGACGACCAGTGCAATTCCTAAATAATAATAATACGAAAAAGTAAACAATATAAAAATATAAATATTACGTTTTATAGTTTTCCCGATGTTATTTGTACATATAAATATATAATATTTTATTAGTAGGTTTATATTGCATATTTTATACTATATAGCCATATAGGTATGTTGAGAATATATAAGAATCTTAGAATGTCAACTATATTACGATTATTTTTAATTATTAATTATTAATATATATATACATATAGCATTCGAATTACGTACTTAGAGAGTACTGTATCAGTATATGATGATGAAGAGGATGATACATATGTTTCTGCACATAGCTTATGGTGTTCAACATCGGAAACGTTGCCAAACAATAAATTAGATTCAGTTTCTGTATCCACCAAATTGGTATTTGAATAACTGATCTGAATATTTTTTAGTGTACTAGTCAGAATGGATTCTCTAATAATAATATACATTTTATAGATAGTTATTTAATTAAAATACGTAAACTGTATACAATACATATACATTTATAAATTTAATAGAAGATTTTCTATATGTTTTGCTCATAATAATTATAAAAAAAACTCAAACGTCATCATTACACAAAAACTTTTTATGAGCGTCTGAAATTTAAATTTTTACATAACCGCGTAAAATAACGATTTATCCTCAAACGATTTTGGATATTAATTATTATTAAAAAAGTATAAGTCGTGGAAACTTGAAACTTGAAACTTTGTGTTAAATTTTCAATTCTTAGTTTTGAATACAAAAAAATGTATACATTTTAAACTATGAAATAATTTGCAAATATTCGTGATTTTGTCGATATTTGAAAAAAAAAATTGAATATTAATAATGCCTAAAAATAGCTGGAAATTATAGAAATATATTGAAAAAAAAATATGGGATAAAATGTCAAATTAAACAACTGGTGGAAATTTCAAGTCTCCACAATTTATACTTTTTGAATAAAAACAAATATCAAAAATCGTTTGAGACTAAATCGTTACTTTACGTGATTTCGTAAAAATTTAAATTTCCAATGCTCATAAATATGTTTGGTATTATTCCAGTAGAGTTTTTTTTATAGAAATTTGAAGAAAAACTTTTGAGGAACCTTGTACCAAATTCTCAAATCTTAGGTATAAATATTTAAAATTTTATGAAATTTCAACTACAAAATATCTTCAAATTTTCATGGTTTTATCATATTTCAATATTATAATATTTCAATATTATACACTACACACAATCTTAATATTTAATTTATAAAGCATTTAAAATTTACATACATGGTGAAGGTTCTGCAGTTTCTTCAGATGCCAATAATTCACTGATCGATGTGGTAGGTTCCCTGTGTATAAAAATAATAGGTACCTATAGTCTAACTACCTATATACTTTTTGTCTATATAATAATTTAATACAAATACGAGTATAACTTACCATTTTGGTGTTCTTTTAGTAAAATTATTAATTCTTTCAAAGTTTAGTTTTTTTATACTTTTACGTCTCGACGGTGCTATCCGCCTTTTATTCGAATTACTAACTTTATGGTTATCCATTTAAAAAAATTTAACAAAACAAAATATGAGTAAACCCGGAAAAAATATACTACAGTCTAGACGCCCAGTAGTCAACTGAACACTTTCAATTGCATAGACGCATAATAAATTTGTTAAAACTAGTAGAAACAATATAATTTTTGTTATAATTTAATATTGTGTAGAGTGGGTAAGATATAAATTATAATTATACAGGATTACGAGAATTCGATGTTATGGCGATTCGCGGCAGCCGGCAGTGCTATTTTTATAAATATCGCCGCAGCCCGCTGGACAGACCGATTGTGACGTAAAGTAGGTAAAAATTATTATTTACATTTTCCAGTCATCAACACAAGGGCCACTTAAAAGTTTGTGGTGAAAATGTCTATAATTTTTTTCTTGTGTGACCATGACCTGCAGGGGGTAGATGATCAGATTGAACTTAGCCATACCTGACTCAGAGGTCTGCGCACGCTTATGATTACGAGCGTAATTTATTAATCGACGAGCGTATTTTTTTAACCGAAAAACATGGTTTCGTAATTCAAGTAATACGGCGTTGTGATGCGTTTTACAGTATAAATACCTATTACAAAAATTGTAGAGGAGAATTTTTTCTATGTTTTGTTGGAAACCGATTTCTGAAAATAGTATTAACAAGCGAGTATTACGACATAGAAAAAAGACCATTTTGTAAATACTGATTTGCTTATATTTTAGATAATTAATCACAATATCAAATATCTGATTCCAACAAAACATAGCAAAAACTACCACCTTTCAAACAATGTATTACTTATGAGTCTACGACTATTATTGATTTCGTAGCATTTGAAATACGAACGCACTATTTTCAATACAAAACGACTGGTGTTGCACCCTCTTAACAAGAGTATATACTACCTACCTACCTACCTACCTACCTACCTATATAATATTATATTAGTGCAGTATTATACTTATATCCTCGTATACATTATATTTTATAGACGGCGTATGACGACGTGCCCATTATATAGGTATACGTGTAAAAATAATATAACAACAATGTATATTATTCCAGGACCTAAAATTGTGTGCAGTAGCACACACTATGTGCAGTAGATAAAATTAAATGTGAAGTAGCAAATTTTAAAGGGTGCAATACTTATTTTCGGCTTTTTAACATTTTTATTTGATTAATATTCAATATTTTTTATTATTTTTTTTTTGTCTATTATAAGATGAACGCCAACCGGCTATTTATATTGATTATTCAAAATTACTAATTAGCATATTGTATTCGTTTAAAATACTTAACACTAAAAATAATACCGACTACACCATATTCTGAGCGGCTTATAATACAATAAGTATAATATATTAACCCAAGCTATTTCGTTTTTAATTTTAAAATGTTCAGTCATATAATAGCCTTATAGGTATCAAGGACTTTTATAGAAGATTGTCTTAGATTGTATTTATTATAACTAATTATTAATAAATAGCAAAAACAATAAATGATGGTATGAAGTTATATGTGGCATGTGAAATTATTTAAAAATATGTTGGTCTGGAATTAGGTGTGCTGTAGCAAAATACCTTAATTTTAGGCCCTGTATTATTCAGTAGTCTTCGCAGAGACCGTCGGCCGAAACCTTGTCGGCGATTTTATCACACACACAATATTTTTCTACAGTCTCTCTGAATCTCTGTCTCTCTCCGTCTAGGCTATAGGCGCGCCTATATAATATCTCATTCTTGCCGTCGATGGAATCGTATACGACGACATGCGATAGGTCAGATACGCCATCGTACGTGTGTACATACACGGACCGATTACAAGGATCCGAACTCCCGTCGAGGAGGGCTGCACACAAACGACTTGTGCGCAATAATATCCCTTTACATTTGTATCGCCGTCGGACTCAACTCTTCGCGTGTGCCGTACATCAACCACCGAACACTCGAAACCTCACGATCCGACTGCGTGTGTGTGTGTGTGTGTGTGTGTGTTTGGGTGTATGTGTGGGTGCGTGGGTGCAGTGTACTCGTATTGTATACCATATCGTAACGATAACTGTTTTCGGAAATTTTATCCGCAACCAGACCCGACGACCGTGTTTACGATGTCTAATCACGACCGTTTTGAAGTCCCCAATAATATGTCGCGTATAGTTAATCGTCCTTCGTTGCCAATCATACGCACATATATATAAATATATTATTAATATATGTGCATCAGTGGAGTCCGCAGGGGGTAGGCTAACGGGCTGAAGCCCCTCCCATTGCCCGTATTATTATTACTTTTTCAAAAAAATATTAATCAAGTTTTCATAAATTATCTGTAATTTTTCGGTAAAAGTATGAATATATAGGTTTACAGTATAAGCACGACAGTTATAATGTTTTTGGGAATCGAATGTATATATATATAAGTATAAAGTAGGTACCTGATATAATGACTGAAATAAACATCTCTCTGCAGACTGTAATAATTATTTTCTTCGTAAATCAACTCCGAAAAGCTGTAAAAACCGTGTATCGTGTCTGCATTAATATAATAATATAAGAGGACACCGCAAACGAAACATAAGGAACGACCGGGAGGGTGCGCTTTTACGTGTTTTTACGATCCGCAAACACGCGACGCTTAAACCACGCCCACTAGGCCATAGACAGCAGTCGGCCGACGATTGTGCTCATTCGGGAGCGCCGGAGCGTTGTTTATTATTTTATGAACCTTCGTCTATGACAGATCGCGGCGTCAATATAAAATTCATACACGTAAATGGCGCAGTAATATTTTTAATATCTACCTATACTTACGCGATTTGTACTAGATACTTCATAAAATATATACATATTTTATATAATATTAAATAATATCGGAATATCCGATACCTATATAATATAATATATTATAAGTATAAATAGGTATGATTTAAACTTCTTAAACTAATGTTACCTACCTAAATTAGTATTTAATTATCTTAAATATATTGTTTTCGTAATTTCCTAGTGGTAAATGTATTGCGTATATTTTACCTTATCATTTTATGTAAGGTGTTGTATTAAAAAATTGTAGTTCATCCTAAAGAATTCAATAGTAGTAATAAAATAAAATTTAATTAAAACAAATTGCGTCTGTAGGTACCTACCTACTTTCTTAATCTTAGTTGTAAACTTGTAAAACGTTCTTAATTCTAATATCTGAATAATTTGTATTATATCATTCTAACCGTATACCTAAAATATCCATGGCATTCTCTAAAATCCCACTGCCCACCGGACGTAAGCAACAATAAAAGATAATTTTGTAATAATACAACACACAAGAAAAACACTATTATTATACTTATACGTTTTATCTATAGAATTAGGAACAAAATTAAAATTTTATATAAATAATGTGTTTATATCTTCTTTTTTTTTCTTGATTTTTTATACTATTTTGAATTCGGACAGGCTCTCGAATGTCCGATTTCAACAATCTTTTTGGAAACTGAGGGTCTATTAATTCCGGTAACAAACATTCCAAGTAAAATCTAAGAAAAATAATATGATTGTATCATTTAAAAACTTATCTACTTGCATTTTGACGTTATATTGTTATTGGAATAAAAATAATATTATGATAGAATCTTTACGTTTGTAGTGGTTTTGCCATTTTAGTTTCCCAAAAATGGTTATCATATTGGATTTTTTCAACATGGATCCAGTTGGAAGTGTATACTATAAAATAACATATTTCTCTCTGTGAAATATGTAACTGTCCCATGATTTGGAAGAAATATGCATGGTCGTGATTTAGTACAACCTTGTTATTAATTAAACTGCAATATTGTAACTAAAATATTTAAAAACAATAAACATATCAGATTATAATATTTTTACAATAAATTTTTATCTTACGAGTTTTTTTTCTACTGCGTCAACTGCACTAACAGTATTTTGTGCTACAAACGGGCATTTTATTTCTACAACTGCATTACTTCCAACCAAACCATCTAAAAATATGTTGAAACAATTAAATTAATATTTTTTATTCATATTATAATATATATATATTTATATGAACTACAATTGAATAATTATATACCTGGACTAGCAGCTAGGTATGAAATTATCGGGTCTACTATCAAACCTCTGGCCTGAATTTGTTCACCATGCAATAATTTTCTGAGCTTCTTTTCGAGCTATATCCTCCATGTCACGACCATATTGTAACGATTTTGATTGGGCTTCAGATGCATATAAAATATTATAAACCGTGTTCTTACAACTTGTAGTACTACGCATTTTACAAATCTGACCAAACCGAGAAGCCGTAAGACGTAATCTGCGTTCTCTGGGCAAAAATGTCGGTGTCCCTTATTTTGTTGTAATTCAAAAACGAATGACTGTTGGCATTTATATCACATGTTTATTTTATCAATTCCTAACTTGATAAAAATGTTCAAAATATTTTGACTTGTTTTGAGTTGTTACGGTGATGGCTAGTGTTGTTAAAATACGGTAATTTATTTTATTTTTGTATTATACTGTATTATACCTTGTATTATACGTGTAATAAACTTTGTATAATACTATTGTATTTAAGTAGGGTATAATAATTGTTTGTATTATACCGTATTATACACATTTTATACGGTATAAAATCCTGTATTTAAAATTTAAATATATAATATACAATTATACAATTTAAAATTGATTACTCAACCATTGTCCATTTCCTATTTAAAAATTGAGTCTTATTAATACAAATAAAATAGTAATATAAATTAATAATAATATAAATTAAATTCAAAAGAAATAACAAAGTCAACAAGTAAAGTAATAATTAACAATTTTAATAAACATAAATAACTCTTTTGGTTTTTTTTCTAAATAATAACTAAAATAAATGTTTAATGTAAAAAAAGTAACAATAGTAAATAGTAATACTTTATAGGTTATGGTAACAATTTTAACACTTAAGTCTTTTAGTTTCCTGTTTAGTATAAAAACAAAAAAATAATAGAAAATAAAATAAAAACCTTTTTTTGCTTGTAAATATAAAATAACAGATTTTTAATAATCGTCTTCAGAATCAGATAAATTAAACATAATTTAAACAAAACGTGCATTCAAAGTATTCTGGTTTACCTTTTTTTGTCAGTGATTTCTTAAAATATTTAGTAACAGCTTCTTTATATTTATTAGGCCGTCCCATTTTAACTTTTACTTCACACTTGTTACTTTTTAGTACTTAGTAGTCTTGAGTTAAGAGTTATTAACAGTACAATGTAAATACAAGTTTGTAGTAAACGGTTGTTACAAAAAAAAAAAAAGATAAGGAAAACCTCTTATTTTAACCACTTAGCGAAAAAAAAAGTTTTATACAGATTTTATACCATTGTATAAAATAATTCTATACAACGTGTATATTACCAGTATAATACGATTCTATACATATTTTGTATTATACAAATTTACATCACTAGTGATGGCTATTAATTGAACTAGTGGTTACTGCCGCTGCCGATGCACGCCACGTATCCAGGATGTCGAAACTGATGAACGAGTAGAGACTACCACATGCGACCCTGGTACCGCCGACTCTGTTTCAAGAGTGCCGTTGTCGAACAAGTAAGTAACGTAAAGCGGCACATATCAATAAAAAGTAAAAACCCGTCAAGAAATATCAAAACGGTTTTGATATTTTCAATATAACTTATACACGGTCAAATCGGTCAATAATATTGTCAATATCGAATATTGTTCGTCTACAGAAGTACAGCGTGCTAAAACATATAGCAAAAAACGTGTATTTTCTCTCTCATTATGTTCATATGTTATGTTTTCTCTCAGTTATGTATAATTACTGTAATTTGGTAGTCACTCTGATTACTAAATTACTGGCATAATCCATAGATTTTTATATATTTTTTAGAATATTTGATTTTTTTTTTGCCCGAATTGTTAGTAAGTCGCAATAGGCCATAATTAAATTAATTATTTAGTTATAATTAGTAAGAGAAGGCTGCTATTTAGCTTTTAAATACTTACTTTTCTTGAATATTAAGTAGATAGTAATAACATCATCAATTTTATAAATTCAGTAGATACCTTTATTATGCTACAATTGTATATATGCTAGAATGACACACATCTGGTGAACATTTCAAGTATTGAAGTATCCATATTATGGATTTTTGTTTTTGAACTACATTACAATATAGTGAATAAAAGAAAATTGTTTGAAGATAATTTGACATAAAACGCTCATAAAAAATTAATTTGACTTTATATGACTTTATATAATTATATGGCTATAATAAAATTTACAAACTGTATAGGATAAGATGAATATGTTTATTTCGGAAGTATTATTTTCATGCTACCTTGTTGAATGATAATTAAACATCGTGTGCATCAACGCCACTGACCATAAAATCTTTAAAGTTAAATGCCATTTTGTACGGATAACACCTATAACAAGTAAGAACAATAAGCCACTATGTGTATTTTAGTACACAGCTGCCGATAGACATTGTATAAAATAATTTTAATTCACCTAAATATGTTATTGAATGTGAGCAATGATCTCGGAATGGAATGTTCAAATAAGTTCTTTCCAACGGCGGTTATTATTTCTTTTGTAACAAGCTGGGAAAACTATTTAAAATTGTTTTATCAGTAAATCTCTACAAACTCCATACAGTTGCAGGTATATACATCCGGTGATGTGTTGTATCACCCGAACTTACCGAAATACAGGTTTTTTGCACAGACCGGTGTCCACCATATACGTGGAAATAGAGGTGAAATGGATATTTGTGAATCCATCGTCTCTGGGGGACTGTGTCGCTTAAGACGTACAACGGTCGGCGGAAAAAACGATTCGAGATCCACCATCGGACCGAAAATATATCGTCCGACGTTAAACTTATTTGCCCGAGAGGCACGTCATGTATTATTATGGTTTGGTCGTAATATTATAATACATAATTTGTGACATTCTTAAAGTGTTTGTGCTGTGTTTTTTCATCACCTCAATCCTAACCAAACTCTTCGACCACGATCAACCTTAAAACAATCACCGTGTCCGCTTCAATTATTTACATTATTATTTATAATTAATTACCTAATCAGTTAGAAATGTTAAAATATACTTTTAACTTTTAAGTTAACATTAGTTTTTACTTTTTATGTCAATAAATGACAAGTAAAGTAATATTTATTGTAATTGAAGATAGAAGGTTGGGGGGGGGCTAAGCCCCCCACGAGCTAGATTGAGTTTAACCACAAGGAACGATAATTTTTTTCAAGTCTAGGAGTCCCCTTTCTTTTATTTTTCCAATTCGAGCACTGATGACCACAAATTATTATTAACTGTTTGTTGCAAACTGACAACCACTAACCTCTCACTGCGAATTTGGACGCACAGTAAGGCACTAAGTACTTCAAGCCAATTATACCAGCCATTGACGACAAGAAGACTAAATGTCCTTTGTTCATCGCTTTCATCCCGGGCAAAAATGTATCTAGCACCTACATGTAAAACAAAATTGAATAACTCATTTTAGAAATAAAAAAATTGATATTATATATATCAAAATGACCCATTGAAAAAAAATTTAATGATCATCAACAAATCTGTTTTATGCATAGGTACCTATAATATGCATTAGTATTTTGTAATTAAAAAATGAATAACGAATAAATTCTTGATATTTTCACTAAATATATTTTATATTAGTATTTTCTAAACATGATAAAATGTTCAAAATATTTGGCTGGTTTTGAGTTATTTATAGACATTTTAAATTGTCTCTCGATTTTTTATAAGCTTTTAAAGTTCAAGTGTTGACAACATTTATTAAAATCACTAACATTTTCAAATTATTTTGTAGTTAAAAAAAAATGTACAATTTTTATAGCTAAGTATTGGAAATATAAAATAAGGTTTCTTACAAATATTGCATACATAAATTACAGTGATCCAACCTAATGTACAGCAGAGCAGTATCTACTTGCCCAGCTTTTTAGTTTTGTTATTATGAGATGGCTTATGCATTTTAAAAGGGCCAACAAATAAAATAATCAGCCCACTTTACCGGCTCGGCGGTCACATATTATGTAATGATACTATACAGTATACTGTGTTATTTTCCAAGGACTTGGTGGTACATGATGGGTCCCATGATATTTGCTTGAACACCCATCGATATAATATACCAAGTTGGGGCACTGGATATAAGCTAGTATTACAAGGGTCTTTGATGTCGATTCGACTTATTTAACGGAAAACATATTACATATTATACCATTATACTAATATAACTTAGAATGCAACAAATTGTTATTAACGAACCTATTTTAACAGGCCGTGGTACCTACAAATTACAGATTTTTGACAGTTTTTATTTGAGTAGGGAGCTTTGGCTCGAATCTTAAGACAGTGATTAAATAGGTAGCTGTGGCCTGTTATTATATTTTATAAATTATAATATGTACATTGTGTATTAGCAGCACATTTTTAGTTATTGACCTGATTATCATAATAGCATGCGTTTATTTATTTCATTATGCAAAGCCGGTAATAGTTAAAATATAAATAATTTTATAATAATATTTATAACTACCTAATATTTACCTACAATATATCCCAACAACGAAACACCTTTAATAAAAACGCATACAAAGTTTCTTACATATATACACAAACCCTTTGTTTTTGTGATAATTGTGTATTCGGAATTGTGTGCAACGATAATGTTTTCATTAATTTTTAAAATGGTGTATTAATTTGGTTGAATTTAAAAATACAATTTTGACGGTTATAATTATAATACAAGTTGGTATTGTTTTTGTTATAATTTCATGTACTAGGTAATGTATTATAATATTATAATTATACATAATTACGTAAATAAACGTGATTTAGATCCATTATTATTTATCTTGGAAGGCGAAGAGATAATGTCCATCCAGTATAGGAATACAATTACAACAACAACGTCCATATTATTTTTTAGATTCTGAGTGGAACGATGAATGTATTGATTTTACAATGATGTGTGTTTTTTTTTTTAAAATTTTTTTTTGTGTCTGTGTACACGATAAGTAGGTAGTCGAAATTTAGTGGAATAAGTCGATTTCCAACTTCAATATCTTGTTCGATTGGAAAGTGAATATCGTTGGTGCATTGGGGAGGTCAAAATTTAAAATTCCCAGTACTTTTCAAAAGCGCCAAGAAAAACAAAAGAAAAATGAAGGAAAAACGGGAATTTTTACGCAAAATCGATTTTTCACAAAATTGAATTTGTTTTTTGGTGTAACTTTAAAACAAATGGCCGTAGATACATGCAATTTTCACTGGTAGTTTATATTTACATTTTCTATACACGATAACATTTTCAAAATATTTTGATTTATTTTGAACTATTTAGGAACATTTTAATTTTAAATTTTTTTAGCTTTTTTCTAAAAATATCAATTACATTTTATTTGTTGATTAAAAAAGCTTGAACATTTAATAGAAGGTATCTAGTATATTTTTTCAAAGGCAGGTGAAAATCATTAAAAATGCTTGGTCACAGTTTTTTTTTATAAGCATTTAAAGTTCAAAAATTGACAAAATATGGAAAAATCACAAAAATTAGCAATTTATTTTGAGTTAAGAATTCGTAAAAATTTTTCTTTTGAAATCTAAGATTTTATATATATAAAAATCAATATTAACGATTTTGGTTTTTTGTTGTAATTTAAAAATATTATTCGTGGGTATAGGAAACTGAAAAATCAAAAAATCAAAATATTATGGCCTATCCATAAAATCTACCAGCAGTTCTTAAACTTTTGTAGATCACGGACCCTCGATGAAAGATTTTTAGAAATCGAGGACTCATTTACCAATTTCTTTTCGAATACCTTTTTTTTACAAAACATCTCATGCTATTATAACCAAAATTATTATAATTATTATTTTATATTACAATTACATAAGTAGACACAACAAAACATACACCTTTATAATTATTTTTATTACACTTAATTTTTATAAAATTTAATATAAAAGTATAATTGATTATGATCGTTCAACTGCACTTATTGGCAGGAAATATACGAATGCCAACTTCAGCGCTGTACTCAAGTATATTTCGTATGGACTAGAAAAACTGATAAATAAATATTAATAATACAATTATGTGGTGTAAGATCTTTACCTACTCTCTAACACTGTAAAAACTTAACTGTATAGAATTTCATTATATTATCTCGTCAGCGATGTGATAAAGATAAAATAGGGCTATTTATGTAATAATAAATAAGATATATTATACATGAAAAGAATAAAATAATAGTCCAAAAATATTGTAATAATGCACTCTTTTATCACTTATTGACGTATGTTATGTGTTCAGGCTGAGGCGGACCACAGGTGAAGAACCGCTGGTATATACCATTGACAATAGTATAGGTACTAAATACTATATAAATACTCTATAGTATATACCACCCTCGAGACTTCGGTCACTAGTTGAGATTTTGTCCACCGGTATTATGTATGATAATAATATTGTTATATTTAGCTATAATACCTATAATATAATAATAGTATAATACCTATAATACCCCCCCCCCCCAAAAAAAATCTAATCTAAAACACCCATCTCTTGATACTAATGTAAAGCTACAGTAGCTATAATAGGTATCTGTAGAAATCCGTCACTATCTCCGCAGCATCATCATATAATGTCACCACAGAATATTTAATCTATTCTGTGATATCACCAACCAAAATAAAAACAGATTAAGGTCAACGGCCGACCGGTCACCGATACACACACACACACACCAAATCTGTTAATAATAAGTATATTTAAGACATTGTAAGCTGTTATATAATATGTTAATTTCGTATACGGCATCACGATATAGCAGCTGCGCCACTCCATCTTATTTTTCAGTATATTATTTTATTATGTAAAGTAACGTTACACCTTAGATTACTGGTCTTCAACCTTTTTATGCAGCGGGCCACATATTATTTTTTTTAAATTTTGTGGGGGCGCATTGGTAGTAAAAACATGTATCTTATATAAAAATTCAGTTTTATTATTACTATTTTTATATTAGGTAGGTACCTACATTTAAAATTACAAATTGTTATTATTATTAAAGCATATATAGATAAACGTGACTTTCATCCGAGATTTTACGTTTTTTTTTCACCGACATATTGTACAAATATTACGAAGAAAAAGTATGAAATTGAATCTTTTACACATAAACGAGAATATTGTGCTCGTTCCACATTCGATTACGACCTAACAGACAATAATAATTATATCTTGGTAGGTAATTCAATTTATCTTATCGCATATTTCCGATAGCGATAGCTTAACTGTTATAATTTTATTTTATTTTATTTTTTTTATTATTTGTTCATTGAAACGATCTCTAGGTCTTCGTCAATGCTTATCACAAGTGGGTAGTAGGGAGATCATGTGATCTATATTTATCTATGTATATTTCACTATATGCATGATACTACCCCCCTTCTCCTGCAAGAGGAGGCATGTGCGGTCTTCACGGAAAGGTTTAAAGGTCTTAAAACAATAAGTGATGAGTTTTCTTTTTTAAAACCAATAAATCTTACTACAATAGAGGAACAAATTATAATTAAAGCGTCCTACGATTTACACATAAAGTATAAGAATGAGTTAAGTTCAGATATTACAAATCAACTTTTGTGTTTAAGAAATTTTCTTTGTGTTAATAACTCAACATCTGTGTTGCATTATATTAAAGACCTAACAGTTTATTTAATCGAACATGACTTGGCATCGTCTTTTCATGATGTTTTTACGCTGTGTTCAATTTTTCTGACTATTCTAGTTACAGTCGCTTCTGATGAACGTTCTTTTTCTAAGCTTAAGCTCATAAAAAATTATCTTAGAAACTCAATTTCACAAGACAGACTTACGAACATTGCAATTCTCAATATTGAAAGAGAAAAAACCTCAGAACTTGAAATTTTAAACGACTTCCAAATTTAAAGTCAAGAAAAAAAAATTTTCTAAAGTAGTTTCAACGATTTATTAATTGCAATGTTCGTAAGTCTGTCTTGTGAAATTGAGTTTGTATTGTTTCTAAGATAATTTTTTATGGGCAAAAGTATTTCAAGTAAAATAAAATAAAATTATGTTACCTATATAATATTATGCATTATTAAATATTTGTATATTACCTAGTACCTACTATTTAATAAGTACCTAATTAAAAAGTGTTTCTAGTGATAAATGTAAAATGATTTTATTTTGTGGTGATCATTACAACATGAGTAATATATTTTGTTTTTTTAGATTCTGAGCGGAGCGATGAATGTATTGGTTTTACAATGATGTATGTTTTTATATTTTAGATTCTGAGCGGAGCGATGAATGTATTGGTTTTACAATGATGTATGTTTTTTATATTTTTTTATTTTTATATTTTTATATTTTTGTGTCTGTCATCACGTTTTAGGACAGTAAAAGTGCTTCGATTTTCTTCAATAGTACCTTTTCTGATAGGAAAGTGAATCTAGTTGGTACTTTGGGGGGTCAAAGTAAACATTTTCCAGTAGTTTTCACAAGCGCCGGGAAAAACAACATAAAAATTAAGGAAAAACGGGAATTTTTACGCAAAATCGATTTTCCAAAAAATCGAATTTGGTTATTGGTGTAACTTTAAAACAAAGACCGTAGATACATGAAATTTTCACTGGTTGTTTATATTTGCATTTTCTATACACGATAACATTTTCAAAATATTTTGATTTATTTTGAACTGTTTAGGGACATTTTCATTTTTCATTTTTTTTAGTTTTTTTTCTTGAAATATCAATAAAATTTTATTTGTTGGTTGCGAAAGCTTGAAAATTTAATAGAAGGCTCCTAATACGTTGTTTCAAAGGCAGATGAAAAATATTAAAAATCCTTAGTCACAATTTTTTTTTATAAGCATTTAAAGTTCAAAAATTGACAAAATATGGAAAAATCACGAAAATTAGCAAATTATTTTGAGTTAAGAATTCGTAAAAATTTTTCTTTTTAAATCTAAGATTTGAAAATGAAACACAAGATTCCTTATAAGATTATCTACCTTTATCAATAAAAAAAATCTCTACCGGACAGTCAAATTAAATTTTTATGAGCGTTTGAAATTCAAATTTTTACAACATTGGATTTTCACTCGATTTCTCATGTAGCGATTTCCTTATTTTGTTGTAATTCAAAAACGAATAACTGTAGATACATGAAAATTTCACTGAATGTTTATATTATCATTTCCTATACACCATACAATTTTGAAAATATTTTGATTCTTTTTGAGCTGTTTATGGACATTTACAGCTTTCAATTTTTTTAGTTTTTTTTCTATAAATATCAATAAAGTTTTATCTGTTGGGCCAAAAAGTGTAAAAATTTAATACAAGGCTCCTGATATATTGTTACAATATCAGTTGAAAAATATTAAAAATACATAGGCACGATTTTTTTTTAAAAGCATTTAAAGTTGGAATTTTGACAAAATTTATCAAAATCTCAAAAATTATCAATTGTTGGAATTAAAAAATTATAAAATGTTCAGTTTTTATAACTAAGAGTTGAAAATTTAAAACAAAGATTCTCTTAAATAATTCATACTGTAACCAAAAAATCTAAAAAATATATAAACACACTTATTTTTTACAGACATTTTAATTTCAAATTTAGCCAAATTTCATATTTAAACCAAGAATTACGATTTTAGTTATTTTGTTGTGATTGTATAATATTATTCGTGGGTACTTGAAATTTCTAAAGTAATTTACTATATATATCTATGATAGTATCAGGGTTTGTTGTTGGTGTATAACGCGTTATAAGTACCTAATGGATATTGTGATATGATTAATTTGGAATTCATTATAGGTGAATTTTTTTTAATACCATAGATATGTATATAATATGTCTTATACCTAGAAGGACATACCGTCTCCACTCAGAATCGTTTTTCTTATACAATGATATTATATCATTGAATTCAAATTTAATACCATCCATTATACAATGACCCACTTGTAACCTACAGTACAGCAGAGCGACATCCACTTACCCACCTTTTTTTAACTATGCATTTTGATGCATACTATTTTATCGTACAGCTTTGAATAGTTCATTCTTTTTTAGGATACCTCACTACCAATATTTTTTATATTTTTATTTATATTTTTATTTATATTTTTATTTATATTTTGTGTCTGTCATCACGTTTTGGGACAGTAAAAGTGCTTCGATTTTCTTCAATAGTACCTTTTCTGATAGGAAGGTGAATCTAGTTGGTACTTTGGGGGGTCAAAAGTAAACATTTTCCAGTAGTTTTCACAAGCGCCGGGAAAAACAACATAAAAATTAAGGAAAAACGGGAATTTTTACGCAAAATCGATTTTCCAAAAAATCGAATTTGGTTATTGGTGTAACTTTAAAACAAATGACCGTAGATACATGAAATTTTCACTGGTTGTTTATATTTGCATTTTCTATACACGATAACATTTTCAAAATATTTTGATTTATTTTGAACTGTTTAGGGACATTTTCATTTTTCATTTTTTTTAGTTTTTTTTCTTGAAATATCAATAAAATTTTATTTGTTGGTTGCGAAAGCTTGAAAATTTAATAGAAGGCTCCTAATATGTTGTTTCAAAGGCAGATGAAAAATATTAAAAATCCTTAGTCACAATTTTTTTTTATAAGCATTTAAAGTTCAAAAATTGACAAAATATGGAAAAATCACGAAAATTAGCAAATTATTTTGAGTTAAGAATTCGTAAAAATTTTTCTTTTTAAATCTAAGATTTGAAAATGAAACACAAGATTCCTTATAAGATTATCTACCTTTATCAATAAAAAAATCTCTACCGGACAGTCAAATTAAATTTTTATGAGCGTTTGAAATTCAAATTTTTACAACATTGGATTTTCACTCGATTTCTCATGTAGCGATTTCCTTATTTTGTTGTAATTCAAAAACGAATAACTGTAGATACATGAAAATTTCACTGAATGTTTATATTAGCATTTCCTATACACCATACAATTTTGAAAATATTTTGATTCTTTTTGAGCTGTTTATGGACATTTACAGCTTTCAATTTTTTTTAGTTTTTTTTTCTATAAATATCAATAAAGTTTTATCTGTTGGGCCAAAAAGTGTAAAAATTTAATACAAGGCTCCTGATATATTGTTACAATATCAGTTGAAAAATATTAAAAATACATAGGCACGATTTTTTTTTAAAAGCATTTAAAGTTGGAATTTTGACAAAATTTATCAAAATCTCAAAAATTATCAATTGTTGGAATTAAAAAATTATAAAATGTTCAGTTTTTATAACTAAGAGTTGAAAATTTAAAACAAAGATTCTCTTAAATAATTCATACTGTAACCAAAAATCTAAAAAATATATAAACACACTTATTTTTTACAGACATTTTAATTTCAAATTTAGCCAAATTTCATATTTAAACCAAGAATTACGATTTTAGTTATTTTGTTGTGATTGTATAATATTATTCGTGGGTACTTGAAATTTCTAAAGTAATTTACTATATATATCTATGATAGTATCAGGGTTTGTTGTTGGTGTATAACGCGTTATAAGTACCTAATGGATATTGTGATATGATTAATTTGGAATTCATTATAGGTGAATTTTTTTTAATACCATAGATATGTATATAATATGTCTTATACCTAGAAGGACATACCGTCTCCACTCAGAATCGTTTTTCTTATACAATGATATTATATCATTGAATTCAAATTTAATACCATCCATTATACAATGACCCACTTGTAACCTACAGTACAGCAGAGCGACATCCACTTACCCACCTTTTTTAACTATGCATTTTGATGCATACTATTTTATCGTACAGCTTTGAATAGTTCATTCTTTTTAGGATACCTCACGACCAATATTTTTTATATTTTATTTATATTTTTATTTATATTTTTATTTATATTTTTGTGTCTGTCATCACGTTTTGGGACAGTAAAAGTGCTTCGATTTTCTTCAATAGTACCTTTTCTGATAGGAAAGTGAATCTAGTTGGTACTTTGGGGGGTCAAAAGTAAACATTTTCCAGTAGTTTTCACAAGCGCCGGGAAAAACAACATAAAAATTAAGGAAAAACGGGAATTTTTACGCAAAATCGATTTTCCAAAAAATCGAATTTGGTTATTGGTGTAACTTTAAAACAAATGACCGTAGATACATGAAATTTTCACTGGTTGTTTATATTTGCATTTTCTATACACGATAACATTTTCAAAATATTTTGATTTATTTTGAACTGTTTAGGGACATTTTCATTTTTCATTTTATTTTAGTTTTTTTTCTAGAAATATCAATAAAATTTTATTTGTTGGTTGCGAAAGCTTGAAAATTTAATAGAAGGCTCCTAATATGTTGTTTCAAAGGCAGATGAAAAATATTAAAAATCCTTAGTCACAATTTTTTTTTATAAGCATTTAAAGTTCAAAAATTGACAAAATATGGAAAAATCACGAAAATTAGCAAATTATTTTGAGTTAAGAATTCGTAAAAATTTTTCTTTTTAAATCTAAGATTTGAAAATGAAACACAAGATTCCTTATAAGATTATCTACCTTTATCAATAAAAAAATCTCTACCGGACAGTCAAATTAAATTTTTATGAGCGTTTGAAATTCAAATTTTTACAACATTGGATTTTCACTCGATTTCTCATGTAGCGATTTCCTTATTTTGTTGTAATTCAAAAACGAATAACTGTAGATACATGAAAATTTCACTGAATGTTTATATTAGCATTTCATATACACCATACAATTTTGAAAATATTTTGACTCTTTTTGAGCTGTTTATGGATATTTACAGCTTTCAATTTTTTTAGTTTTTTTTTCTATAAATATCAATAAAGTTTTATCTGTTGGGCCAAAAAGTGTAAAAATTTAATACAAGGCTCCTGATATATTGTTACAATATCAGTTGAAAAATATTAAAAATACATAGGCACGATTTTTTTTTATAAGCATTTAAAGTTGGAATTTTGACAAAATTTATCAAAATCTCGAAAATTATCAATCGTTGGAATTAAAAAATTATAAAATGTTCAGTTTTTATAACTAAGAGTTGAAAATTTAAAACAAAGATTCTCTTAAATAATTCATACTGTAACCAAAAAATCTAAAAAATATATAAACACACTTATTTTTACAGACATTTTAATTTCAAATTTAGACAAAATTTCATATTTAAACCAAGAATTACGATTTTAGTTATTTTGTTGTGATTGAATAATATTATTCGTGGGTACTTGAAACTTCTAAAGTGTACTATTATATATCTATGACAGTATCACGGTTTTTGTTGATGTATAACGCGTTATAACTGTTATAAGTATCTAATGGATATTGTGATATGATTAATTTGGAATTTATTATAGGTCAATTTTGTTTAATACCATAGATATGTATATAATATGTCTTATACATAGACTGACATACCGTCACCGCTCAGAATCGTTTTTCTTATACAATGATATTATATCATTGAATTCAAATTTAATACCATCCATTATACAGTGACCCACTTGTAACCTACTGTACAGCAGAGCGACACCCACTTGCCCACCTTTTAGATTCTGAGCGGAGCGATGAATGTATTGGTTTTACAATGATGTATGTTTTTTTTTATATTTTTATATTTTTATATTTTTATATTTTTGTGTCTGTCATCACGTTTTGGGACAGTAAAAGTGCTTCGATTTTCTTCAATAGTACCTTTTCTGATAGGAAAGTGAATCTAGTTGGTACTTTGGGGGGTCAAAAGTAAACATTTTCCAGTAGTTTTCACAAGCGCCGGGAAAAACAACATAAAAATAAGGAAAAACGGGAATTTTTACGCAAAATCGATTTTCCAAAAAATCGAATTTGGTTATTGGTGTAACTTTAAAACAAATGACCGTAGATACATGAAATTTTCACTGGTTGTTTATATTTGCATTTTCTATACACGATAACATTTTCAAAATATTTTGATTTATTTTGAACTGTTTAGGGACATTTTCATTTTTCATTTTTTTTTAGTTTTTTTTCTAGAAATATCAATAAAATTTATTTGTTGGTTGCGAAAGCTTGAAAATTTAATAGAAGGCTCCTAATATGTTGTTTCAAAGGCAGATGAAAAATATTAAAAATCCTTAGTCACAATTTTTTTTTATAAGCATTTAAAGTTCAAAAATTGACAAAATATGGAAAAATCACGAAAATTAGCAAATTATTTTGAGTTAAGAATTCGTAAAAATTTTTCTTTTTAAATCTAAGATTTGAAAATGAAACACAAGATTCCTTATAAGATTATCTACCTTTATCAATAAAAAAATCTCTACCGGACAGTCAAATTAAATTTTTATGAGCGTTTGAAATTCAAATTTTTACAACATTGGATTTTCACTAGATTTCTCATGTAGCGATTTCCTTATTTTGTTGTAATTCAAAAACGAATAACTGTAGATACATGAAAATTTCACTGAATGTTTATATTAGCATTTCCTATACACCATACAATTTTGAAAATATTTTGACTCTTTTTGAGCTGTTTATGGACATTTACAGCTTTCAATTTTTTTTAGTTTTTTTTTCTATAAATATCAATAAAGTTTTATCTGTTGGGCCAAAAAGTGTAAAAATTTAATACAAGGCTCCTGATATATTGTTACAATATCAGTTGAAAAATATTAAAAATACATAGGCACGATTTTTTTTTAAAAGCATTTAAAGTTGGAATTTTGACAAAATTTATCAAAATCTCAAAAATTATCAATTGTTGGAATTAAAAAATTATAAAATGTTCAGTTTTTATAACTAAGAGTTGAAAATTTAAAACAAAGATTCTCTTAAATAATTCATACTGTAACCAAAAATCTAAAAAATATATAAACACACTTATTTTTACAGACATTTTAATTTCAAATTTAGCCAAATTTCATATTTAAACCAAGAATTACGATTTTAGTTATTTTGTTGTGATTGTATAATATTATTCGTGGGTACTTGAAATTTCTAAAGTAATTTACTATATATCTATGATAGTATCAGGGTTTGTTGTTGGTGTATAACGCGTTATAAGTACCTAATGGATATTGTGATATGATTAATTTGGAATTCATTATAGGTGAATTTTTTTTAATACCATAGATATGTATATAATATGTCTTATACCTAGAAGGACATACCGTCTCCACTCAGAATCGTTTTTCTTATACAATGATATTATATCATTGAATTCAAATTTAATACCATCCATTATACAATGACCCACTTGTAACCTACAGTACAGCAGAGCGACATCCACTTACCCACCTTTTTTTAACTATGCATTTTGA